>OMLM01001320.1:48885-70327 GCA_900302695.1 Helostoma temminkii
TTCCTTTCTTTAAAAAAAAAAAAAAAAAAAAAAACGCTCTTAAGGCTGTCTGCAGGTGGCACTTATGCAGTATTTAGCAATGCAGTAATATTTGTAGCAGTGTTTTCAAATATAAAAAAAAAGCCTTCACAGTTGAGCAGTTCAGCAACTTCTGTGTTTCTATAGGATCCATCTCACATTGTCTTCTGTGTAGTGAATGAGAAGAACTCATTCAGCTGTTACTTAAACTGTCTATAGAAAGTGACATAATCTCTGGTACAATTCTTCTGGTCAAATAAACCAAACTGATGGAGGTAAGCTGCCAGAGCTTAAATGAAACTACTCAAACTATACGTGGTAAAAAAGAGCCCTAACTCTGAACTGTCTAGGCTGGAAGAACTAAAGGTTCCTCTGTTTCTCCCTGTCTCGTGTCGCTGCGTTACCTTGCTGTGTGGAGTCTATGGAGGGTTGGTTGCAGTCCTGAGCGTAGTGGCCACTCCCACCACAGTTAAAACAGGACAGGTTTCCGTTCTTCTTATTGACTCCACCTCCCCCCAATGTCACAGCAGGCAGCATCCCTAGATGATTTGGGTACACGTGCTGGTAGACACGGTGGCAGAATGACGCTGCCGGTGCCATCTGTTGCTGAAGGTTGTAGCTTGCAGCTGCGGCCGCTGCCACCGCCACGGCCTGGCTGCTCAGCATGTGCGATGGTACGTCTGCGTGACTGTGAGAGTGAGTGTGTAGGGGGCCATAAGGCGTGTGTGTAGGAGGTGGAGCAGCGGGGAAGAACGGGGGCAGGGTAGCAGCGCCGTTGGTCTGGTGAGGAGGCTGGGCCTGGGTGAGGTAGCTGTTACTACATAGGCTTGTTAGATGGAAGAGAGTTGGAGGAACACCTAACACCTGTTGTGCTGCTGCCGCCATTTGGTGGGCAGGGAAGAATACAGGTGTCTGGCAGCTCGAGACACCACTGACGCTGTTGTTGCCGACGCTGCCTCGCCCGCCACAGTTGTTGTGACAGCCACACGTCCCACATCCCATTGGTTGTTGCTGCTGCTGCTGCTGCTGCTGTTGTTGTTGTTGGGCTGGTGGCGGTGTTGGCTGCTGGGGGGGGAGTTGTTTCTGCTGGGTTTGCTGAAGAGGAATAGGGTTGCCAGGAGCAACAGGAGCAGTTCCACAAGAAACACTGCTGTTGCTGAAGGATGTACAATCACTGTGTGCCATGCTGTGAGTAAGTGCAGGGCTGGGACTGGGAGCAGGTCCAGGGGTGTGGGTGGGCACAGCTGGAGGAAGAGCTGCCTGTACATGTCCAGGAGACGAAGCTACTCCAGTGGCTGCAGGTGCTCCTATAGTAGGCATGACTGATGTCGGGGCAGAGGACAGTGTGTAGGGAGAAGGCAGAGCAGACGGTAAAGTTAAGCTGGGGTGAGAAGCATGTAAAGTGTCCACATGTGGCAGAGAGGAGGCCAGACCTGAGCTGACGCTGGCTGGGTCTTGGCAGGGTAGAGACTGCTGAACAGTAGAGGGGAAGGATGTGGGTCCAGGAGTCATAACACTGATGGGTCTTACCGGGGCCTGGTTTGAAGCCTGTGGGACAGCAGGAGTAGAGCCAGTCACTGCGGCTCCATCGGTGCCGCGCTGGCCGTGAGACAGAACTGTTTTGAACCTTGCAACCAGAGGCTGCACAGTAGGACTTCCTGGAGGGTGGAGGCCAATCGGTTGAATCCCAAAGGTTGGGAGCATGTCCCTTTTATCTGGGTCTCCCATAATTCCGGGTCCAGGGACAACTGGAGGCACTAGGGGCATCTGCATCATCAGTGTGCCAGATGAGGGCTTCCCGTCTGGTATGATGCTTTGGCTGGGAGGGGAGACCAGTGGAAGCGCAGAGTCGGCAGCTCCATTGGGAAGCACATAGGGCAGAGGATGCATGAAGGAGATATGGGGCAACTTTGTGCTAATCTCTGGGCAGAGGGGCTCCATCTGGGCCTGGTGGTGGTTGGAAGACAGAGGATGGACAGTGGGGACCTCCCTCACTGCCGCTGGATCAGTCTGTTGTGTGAAGAACACGTCTGGGCCGGGGCCTTTGCTAGAGTCATCAGAGTGGCTGTCTGTATCTAACAGAGGAATCAATACAATCCATGTTACACCAGCAAAAACCTGTGCTCCTCTAGTGTGTTTAAACATGCTCATGCTTTACCTTTGTTGTTGTCGTCTTCACTGTCCAGACTCTCTTGTCCTCTGTGTTGAGGGCTGGATGGAGAGCTGTAGCTTTCTGATGAAGTTTCACCAAAGGTATCCACACCAGAGCGTCCATCTGCAACAGCATTGGTGTTAGCGTGGCTGCAGACAAACTTTTGCATAATTAGAAACATTTTGTTCTCCTCTATGATCAGTGTCACATCCACTGTTGTAGCTGCAAGCTCTTTTTTTAATCATACTGCCTCTGTCACACAGGAACCTTCCTCTTGTCCTTTCTTTCATTCCTATACTACACAGAAGAGTGTCATGCAGTAATTTCACACCTGCTTTACTCATTTCCAATAAGCCCGGACACCCAGACACTCACCTTTGCTCTGAGGCGACAGAGCTGGTCCTAAACTACCATTGGTCACAAAAGCAGCTCCTTTCCTCTTCCCCTTGTCCCTGGATTAGCAGAAGAACATCAGCAGTGAAATAAAGTCAAGTCAAGTCAAGGACACACTGAAGAGTCCTGAAGTGTCACTTTAAAAAAACTAGACAGCCAATAACTTTCATGTGACCCACAGTGTAATCAAGACTTAATTTACTTCATTTATTGTGCTTTATTTATTTTTTACTCAGCAGTATCAGACTATTATTTATATCTGTAACAGCAGCATAACATTGTCCTATAATTCTGATAAGCTACTGTTGACCTACCTGTCTGTAGGTACGACTCTGCTCTTGACTTTAGCCACATGATGGTTTCTCGTCTCAGTGTCCTGGTGCTGTAAGAAGAACATGAGTCACACCATTTGTCCCTGACATCATCAGTGCCTCAGCTGGTTTCACATACATGGAAAGACGATTAATGTGATTCTCAAACTTTACAATAAGACTAGAAAATCAAACCATACGCAAATCGTCCATGTACATTTACGTCATTTTTAGTTCTATTTATCCAAATATCCACATTTACCAAGAGATGATAACTGTTATTGATAACAATTATAAGAAATCAAAAAAAAAAAAAATCAACAAGCAGAGCAAATACATGTGAATAACAATGTCCAGCGTCACAGAAAAGCCTCTATTATGACAGTGACAGCGGGTGAGGGGGCTGCTTTGTCAGCAGAGTGCTGTCTCTCTCTCACTCACACACACACACACACACAAACAAACAGTGTTGACCTATATCAGTGAGATAGATTAGCTGTGAGAACTGTTCTCGTGGCAGTGATGTAACACATCCGGTCACTGCAGGCGACGAATGAAACCCTCTAATGATTAACCAAGTTTCTTGGAATCGTCATCAACTGTGAACTTTACAGTGGAGTAAATAATTAAACAAGTG
The DNA here is from genome assembly GCA_900302695.1 of Helostoma temminkii. NCBI lineage: Eukaryota > Metazoa > Chordata > Actinopteri > Anabantiformes > Helostomatidae > Helostoma > Helostoma temminkii. The sequence continues at coordinate 52,397 of OMLM01001320.1, forward strand.
CTGCTAAATAACTGCTGAGGTTACATGTGAGGAAAGTGATTCCATTACTTCCATTACTTCTATCATTTTACTGGTGTTTGTATTAATATATGAACCAGATTGTGAGCACTGGTGCGTCAGCAAAAAGAAAATATTTTCTTATTTTCAAGCCAGTGATCAGGGACTATAGAATAGTATAATAGCATAAGAAGTACAAGTTACAGTAGATATATAAATAACTATAATGAACTGCCTTTTAACAATCTGTATAAATTCGCCTCTGCATTTTATTGGAGGATCAGGATAGTCTTTCTTTACATAACTATTTTGTTACCAACATCTACCTGCTGGTGTGGCAGGGATTTATTGACCAAACAGAAAATTTAACCACATTCGGAGTTTGGCAGGTGTTTATTTCAGAGCTTGTATGGTAGCCCTCTGCCCTCACCTGTTCAGTCTCCTGAGTGCTCCTCAGTGTACAGCTCTTCTTCCTCCTCTCTGCTGGACCATTAAGCTCTGGGGTGTGTCCCCCCCTCCAACTGTCACCCTGGGAAGCTTTGGCACTAGAAAGACTGAGGGAGAGGACAGAGACATAGAAACATGACTGTTGTCCTCAGACCATAAAAAGGTCACTAAAGCTACAGTCTTAGTGTTTTTCACTGCCACTGCTGAACTTATACTGTGATGCACTTTTTTTTTTTTCCATACTTTCCTCTCTGCAGCTCTGTGTCTACACTATGCCCTCACTTGCTGCTTTTATCAGTCTACTCACCCTTGACATGGGCTCTTGGTCCCGTGCTTTTTCTTGTGTCCCTGAACATAAGACTCCCCATCTAGAGGAAAAAAATAAAGGACCATTACAACAACTGTTGATCAATATTAAAGAAGAAACAACAGAGTAGAATGTAAAATGTTTTTATTATATGCTTTTCTACTGTGACAATTGAAAAGATGTGATGAAAACAGATATAATAGTAGAATTACTTCTCTTCTAGCTGCTCCTACAAACTTAATCAAGTCAATGATGGCGTTATTATTTTATTATTGTGGTTTGTGATAAGTGAGAATGATGACAATATAATTTATCCAACAAACAAGATTTTGTGGCATTAACCATTAAAGTGCAGTATGAGCCAGGCCAAGGCTCTGCTTAGTGCTGCTGGAGCTCAGATCAAATATAGCCTTGAAATATGAGGATTTGAACTCAGCGTTTCCAAACGACCCCCAAAAATAAACACGTTCGCTTTTCATTACTAGCATGTAGCTCAAGCTGCGGCTGCAGTGCTGTTTAGTGGGCTGCTCCTTTGCTTTGTCTGCACACACAGTCCGGCCTCATTCACTGTGATCAGTCATTATACATGCTCCCGTGCATTTCTTTTGTCCTCTTTGTTGATCCCTCCCTGCCGCTACAACTCTCGACAGAAAAAAAACGCACACACGTGCACACACACACACACAAAACAACAACACTTCACAGTGGGAACTTAGCTGTACATAAATAACTTCTTCTCACCTTCCTCCTGACTGGAGGCATCAGAGCAGGCCCCTTGGTAGGCCTTTCCCAGCTGACAGTTGCCTGTAAAGAAGAAGATCACAGTAATCAGATTGTGGTATGTTGTTCTATGTCAGTGCTTTGTCTATTCAGGAGCACTGCAGGCACCACATGTGGGTTATGTGCATGGTAAGTTTGGAGTACGGCACTGACTCGTAACAACCAGTGTTTATTTGCAGATAAATACTGATAAATAATGAAAGGCCATGTTGCCGTTACTGGCTTTGATTTGATTTGATTCTGATAAAGAGAAAGTCTTATCTACAGGATGTTGAAATATTAAACAGTGAAACTACAGGCTTTGGTCTGTTCAAATATTAAAACAGTAAATGTGATGAAGATACGAGGGCTTTAGAAGGTAATAAGAATCCTTTGTGAACAACAACTTTGTGTTGTACGTTTAATTTTAAAACGGATAAAATTGACACTCTTGTCCATCAGTCTTCACTCAGTGACATATAATGGCAGTGAAAACCAGAAACTAATGAATTTATAAAGGTATAGACAAGAAGTCCATTTGGCAATAGCTACAGCGTTGAGTCATCTTGGGTAAATCTCGACAAGCTTGTCACACCAGGATTTTTTCCACTATTTTTCCTGACAATTACTGTCAAAGTCCCTCAGGCTGGATGGGAAGTCAGGTTTCTCCACAGAAGGGATTTAAGTCTGGGCTTGGAGTGGGCCTCTAAAGGACAGTCAGAACAGTTTTGAAGCCACTGCACCTTTGTCCTGGCTGTTTGCTTTAGGTCAAAGTGAACTGTGGGATCTATCCACACAAGAACCATAATCCACACAGAACCATAACTAGTTCATTTCATTTGCTAAAGGTTGATTCACATCAATTTATGGAAAGACTACATATCAGTTTTCCTACATATCATCTCTAATAGGCTTGCAAATATTTTCAAGCATTTCACTTTGTCATTGCAGCTTAGTAAATGTAGATTAATGGGCCAAAATCCCAGTTTATCCATCTAAAATTATACCTACAGCCCAATGAAGTGCCACAGGTACAGGGTTCTGAATAATATGGGGCTAATTTCTGTTTAACGTTTTACAATGTGGTTTTAAATACTTGAAATGACAAGAATATCCAACAAAACTGCAAATAAAAACCTCCTTGTAGACATAAATACATTTCAGTATCAGTCTAACCAGCTATGAGTATTCATTTACACAATTAGAGTTCCTTAATACTACAGAGTAGTATAAAAGTATCACTTTCTGAAGTGTACAGTATGTCCATAATATTGCAGCGGGCCTCTGTTTGTTCTCTGTGCTATCCAGGTGTTTTTTAGGTAAAGAATTACAAATTATCCACCTTGTGTATTAATAAAAAAAAAGAGGTGGCACACACAATGATGTCACAGCTGTGTGTTTTCATGAATTGTCATGGATTGAAATGTAATGATTTTACAGAGCAAATGCAAAGATGCTGCTATTTTATGAAAACAACTAACAGAAAAAGAAAAAAAGAAACATAAGAACTAAAAAGATCGAGACAGTGTTGCATAATATTAGAAACAATGAGTGCATTCTGAAACAGAGGACATGAGTTTGTGGTACTGCTGTGAAAAGATCAGATCAGTGACATTTCAAGAGAAAGCACCAGAACAGTTAAATGTCCTATCACAAGGTTTTACAGCAACATGTGCTTCATAGATAAGATTAAATAAAAAAAAAAAAATCAGAAGATGTTTTGGGGGAAAAAAAAATGTTTTTCAGAACTTCATGAACATCAACATTTGGTCTCATACTCACATCTGCAACAAGTAGATTTAGCAGAGTAACTGGAGTCACATTTGAAGAAGCTGCAGACCTTTCTGGTCTGCCCGAAGACTGGAGGAGCAGACCGGAACCTTTCCCTAGAAGGAAGACACGGGGAGAGAGTAATTAGGTTCCTCTCAGACCTGCTCATACATGGGAGATAAACCTGTAGTGTTAAAAACTGGAAAAAAACAAACAAAAAACACCTAAACATTTTACTTCCATTGTCTTTTGATTGATGGTGAAGAACAGATTACCTTCACTTTGTAGGATTTTTATTCATTTTTATAATGTGACTACAATTCATTAAACTGCTACTACTTATATACTAATATATTGTGGGTTAAATGATAAAACTTGTCTTTACACACAAGTAAAGACAAATCTTTTAAAAGCTGAGACCTAAAAAAGAAAGTTGCAGGTTAAAAAAGATTACGAATTCAGAGGAGTGCTGATGTGTTGTTATTGAAGCTTGAGCTCACAGAGATACAGCAGCTTTCTTTTTCTAGTTTCCCTTCAGACAAAACGAAACTGATGGACACAGTGTGTGTGTGTGTGTGTGTGTGTGTGTTTGTTTGAGCCGTGTATCTGGAAAACAAAAAAAAAAACTGGGCTCTCTGAATTAGCCACACCTATTTGAAGTGGCCTTCTATCCATCTAACCACAATACACTCACCCACAGAAATGTAAAAAATATATTAAGAGGCTATTGGATGAGATGAAGGGCATGCTAGTGTGTACAGTTCTTTAAAAGCTTAAAAGTCTTATGTCATTCATATGTGACCGGACACGATGCACATAGCTTTAGATCATCACATCGTTATGTTCATTGTGAGAAAACGCACCTCTGCTCAGTAAGCACAGAAAAAAAGTTATATAAATAAATAAATTCATAGCAACTCAAATTGTTTTAACTAACTGATGTATCCTTCTGTCCAACTATAAACACATATTTGTCCTGTGCTAAAGTGAAAAACTGCAGTTGGGGTGGGGGAATTTGGGTTGGAGAGGAGGGCACTTTGAATGTATTCCAGATATATTACATACAGGAAGTGACCCTGAGACAAATGTTGACCTCCTATCCTTGGAGGAAACTAAATGCCAAACCACAGTCTGGACTGCGTTTTATCCTTGGACAAGGCTGCAGTTTGTAATGTTTTCGTGTGAGTCTTTATGTTGTGAAGGCCAGAGAAGAACAAACAACAGCAGAGAGTCTAGTACAGTCCATCATGCTTAAGGTGATGGGACTGACATTATCTGTCTCCTTACAAAGGAGACAAAAAATTACAAAACTAAATTACTTAATGAGGTACAGTTCATTTTTAAGACTAATACTGAAGCAAGAATCATCATATTGAACAATTCTGATCAGTCACTGCATATTATGGACTATTTGCACAATATCCACATAGTTTGACATATCAGGTGAGCATCTGTGTTAAATAAAATGTACCTGAGGTTATTCTCCACCTCCCTGCTCTCATACTGGTTCCCCTGGTTCAGAAGCCTCAGGATGCTTTTAACAAATGGCTCAGTACATTGATCCTTAGGAAGCTGCAGAGAAAGAGGGAAGGTATAAACAGGTTTGCACAATTACATTTATCATGAACTGTCTGTTAACGAGAGGTGACGACATTTGTACATAAACTTATCAGATCAGCTATTAAATGCAGCAGCGTGGTTTTTGATTCCGCTTCAGTGGAGAGGAATAAAGACCTGGCCAACTGATGTGCCAACATCCTTTGCTGTATTTTACAATTCAAGGTGAAAGGTGATTATTAATAGAATAAAACAATGTTGATACCACCCTCTGAGTGCCTTTTGGCATTCTACTGCACTGCAAAACACAGTGACACATAGGTGGGTACCTTAAGAAGGAAATTCTCCAATTCCAGATGGGTTTTGGTCACGCTGCTAGAAGAAGAATCGGACCACTTCACCTGAAACAACAGAGGGAATCTCCATCACCACAAATAGACACGACAACCACACACACTACAAAATTAACAACATAATAAACATTACGTTAGATGAGAAAACATAGGAGAAAACAGATTACACTAACGTGAGCAGTGTCGTGCTCTTCTGTTGTTGAACATTGAACTGAATGGATCACACGTCATCATATGCAGCGGAAACGTGAGCAGCAAAGGTTTTTATTCCACTTGATGTGCTTCCCTACACTCTGGTCTCAGCCAGTATTCAAGGACTTTACACAGGTCAGTTGCATTTCAGAGCCTAAATGGTCGACATCAATTATAGAGGAAGACAGACATCTATGGACTTTGTATTGTCCATACAGTATTCCCATTGAGACATGTAATGTTTGCTGAAGCTATATGAGCTCATGAGTTACTCATGAGCCTTAGAAATAGATTAGTAAAGGGCAGGAACAAGTGGTTAAGTCATTTGTAAATAGTGAAGCAACATCAACTGGACTGGACACCAGTCTGAACTGGGTGAAAATATTTTCAACTAATACTGTTTGGATGTAGGACTATAGGAATTTTAGTCACTTTAGAAATCAGTCATGTGATAAGGTGCTAATTCATTCAGCAGCGTGGCAGCAATCCCATACACACAATCTGCCATTATTACATTCAGAAACATCAGCTGCAATGGTGGAAATAAATTTCCAACTTTCTGGCTCGCTTCTCTAACATTTAGGCCATCTCTCCTACAAAACATGTACACATGCACAACCAATGAAGAATGAAGTGAAAATGTGTCATCTTTGCTTTTCTATCAGTGGTTAGGTCCAGCTACACCAGATGGAGATGACTGTCAAAGCTCAGTCAAGCCAAACCAGGCCAGTCTCCTCTCCATGTGTCCTACTGAATTTTGTTTCTTTAAATAGGCAATGAATAGTTCTGCTGGTTATTGTAAATTCATGTTGGGATAAAAGTTGGCCGCTGGAGAGCAGCCACTACACTAGCTCACTATCGAATGGATTAACATGATGATAAAACTGAAAATGTGCCCTAAATTTGCTAACAACGACTAGCACACAGACTAACAAGTGTGCCAGTAACAGTATAGACACATTACAGAACCTGCATTAAGTCTGACTTGGCTTATACAACATAATGATGTTACCAAACCAGAGTACCAGAGAATGAGACTCAAACAACAGTCAGAAAGATACCTCATGCACTAACTGGGATATGAAGGCAGTTAAATATTGTGGGTGGTTAACAGCTCAGTCCATTGTGTCTTTTCACTTGACTGTGGTTAAGCGAAGACACACCAGCAGCAAAAGTTGCTGTGGTGTAAAGAAAACTAACTACTACCACCAACTTTAAAATAGCCTGAGCAGGAGCTCATATGGTGCTTCGATATTTAGCACACTGCTTTAAGGTTTGTTGCAGAGAAACACAGTTGATCTGTGTATGTTTAAACACGGTTTCTGTACTAAAACAATGTAGAAATAACATTGTTTCCTCATGTCTCTGGCCATCTTTCTACAGAGAAGGAGACAGACTAATGTGAACCGGAGAGGAGTTTTTTCAGTGTTTTTCTGTATTACTTTGTGGTTTTCTCAAGACAAAGCAATATTGTGTGTGTTTGCGGTCGTGTTACCTACCTCAAAGTTGTATTCCTTGTCTATTCTGGTCCGCGTGATGCCCTTGAGATGAATCGCCTCTATATGCACCGCTGCAACAATAGAGACCAGTTTTGAACTTATTGTATTACATTTAAACTAAGTGTAAATTTCCTTGACAAACATTCGTATACTGTATGTGTGTCTGATGAAGGCCTATTCCAATGCTTTAATGCTTACAATAACCTGTTATTATAGCATCTACTATGGCACTAAAAGCAGTGAGCAGACAAGTTAACATTAAAAGGATATACAGAAAAATGTAAGGGAGCTATACTGTAACTATGGAAACTGCCAACATAGAAAAATCATAAACACATTAAAGGGCCACGTAAATGTTGTCATTTTATTCACAGAAAACTTTTAAATTAAAACATTAAAAATTCAAGCTTCATGAACAAATGTCCCTGCTTTCGGGATGATGTTCCACAAACCACAATGTGTTCCCTGTTTCCATGGATCAAATTGATTTTAGTAATTGTAAGGATATGCACCTTCTCTCGATGTTGCCCAGCGGCTGGAGCGTCGACTCTGGCAGGGAGGATGAGACGCCGTACACTCTCCTAAACCTAGTGCTTGGGAAGGCATGTAGCCCACCTTCTGACCTGCCAGCTCCTGGAAACACACACCAAGTTAGTTGCTGACTCATACCATTGCATTGAAATTCAATTACAACAGGCAGTGGGATTTCATAAAAAGCCAGTAAAGCACAACTGTCTAACAGTCAGCAAGGATGGAGCAGACATGATGTAAGCAACAGAAACACCAGTTACTACTGTTTGTCTCCAACCTTCCTCTTGCTCACTGTCCCTCTCTCTGTCTTTTACCACATGTGACAGTGCCACAGTCCGGAGGCAGTGCAGGACTCTAAAAATGGCGAGTGTGATTTTATTAAAAGCAGTACATCCTCACCAGGCCAGGCCCTGGCTCACAGTGATGGCGACCTTGTTGATTCATCTAGAACAGTGTTGTTTAAAAAGGTACGCTGTGTGTGCGGAAAGAATACTCCACTGGATTAACGCTGCAATGCTTCAACATTGACGGACAGTTACAAAAAAAAAAAAAAAAAAAAACATGCACAAAAGGCAGTCTTTTGCTTCTTAGTCCTTGTAAAAATCAGTTTTGCCATTTCGTCATTTCCCTTCAAGTTGCGTGTGTTGATACTCAAACAAGTGATTGTTTTACAGCAGTTAAGCCACAGGGCAGAGACGGTTTCTCTGACACTGACAGGGTTAGCAGCAGAACTGCTCTGCACTGCCAACAGACTGTAGATTAGGCTAGTGCTTTTTCCATTGATATGTATAAATACATTTCATATGGAAACAATCTGTCAGTCAACAGGAAACCCTTATTCTCTCTATGGTCAGAAGCCTAACTAGTTCATTAAATATTATATTTGCCTCACAGACTGTACATTTCACCAGTGTGGAGGGTTTTAACTCAACAGTGGGTCTTTCTACAGAATCACAGAAACTAAAGTGACGTCTTTATGCAGCTCCTGTAAACTTCCTTTAGTTACTGGCTCCAAGAAATCTCAGACTTGGTTCAATTGAGGTCTTCAACTGTGTGTCCTGGTGGACGTTTTGTAAAACAATAGTAAATTTGATTTATATTTTTGGACTGACAGGTGTCTCTCACTAAACCCTAGAGGTTGTTACTTGCTCACACCACAGTAACTCCACCTAGGGCTTCCCTGTTTGGCCAAATATGGATATTCTAGCTTAAGAGCTGACAAGCAAACACTAAACCCACACTCTCCTGACATGTTGCATGAAGCTATCTGGATTATGTCTGTAAAAAGCTGACATATATGGTGGTGCCAATGTTTCAAGGAAATTCACTTCAGTTGTCAAACAAACCAATGCTATTAAAAAAGCTACCTGCTTTCTAATATCAGCCTAAAGATGTTAGACTCGTGTTTGTGTACAATCTGTTTCCCTACAGGTTTATATAAGAACTTCATTTGCTGCCACAATAGACTTTATGAGCAAAGTCTAAATCTTTAGCTTTATTTTGCTTTACTCAACAATAACACAACCAAGAGGTTGGTTGCCAACTGAGAATAATTATAAGCTTTCATAAAGCTGTGGCTGTAATAGTACACTAGAGATTAAGTAATAAAAAACACATATACAGTATAGGATCCTCAGCTCAGTCTAATAGTTTACATTGTATTGCCTCGCTGATAACTGGGTGGTAACATTATTAACAGCATTATCAAGCACGCCAGCTGATGTGACAAACTTTTACAGCAGCTGACATAATCAGTATCATCAGCTGCTGGTGTGTACAGATGCGAGCGTCCAAGTGATACTGTCAAACACCTGCTGCTACAGTGACAGTGCAGACCAGCTGCAATGAACATCAGGTATTTCGACAATATTGTCAGAACAGGGACTGACGTGTCATAAGTTATATATGAGCAGCCATTAAGCTTGCTGATAGTTTAACTGTACTGCGTCAGACACACATGAAGTTAATGCGTCCTAGCAATGTCCATCCCAAGGCGTTACATAGCAGTGGTCACTGATTGAAACCACCTGCTGTACTTTAGCCAGTGGCAGGGTAAGCTGCTAATGTTAGCTTATATAGGTTATGTCAGCTAGTTGTCCTGTGTAGGACGACTCATGCTAGAAAAGAAGGACTGCTACTAGAGCATATGTGACATTATACCTCGTTGTCTAACCATGTATAACGTTATTTGCTTAATTTACAACTTTGGCTACCTAAGCTACGGATCTCAATGCTAAGTTAAACTCCCTCGACGAATAAAAGAAGTTCAGCAAGTGTCGAGCTAGCTTAACTTTAAATGATAACGTAGTTTAAAACATTTTTGTCGCACGTCGCGTTACCGTTGTCTGGGCGTTTATTCTAAGTTGACTTTGACGTCTCTCCTCCGCTAAGGCCAGCTCTATTTTGTCAAGCTGCTCTCGGACCGTCTCCCGTTGGTGAAAATAGAAAGCTGGGTGTAGGGAGGCCATGGTAAAAAGCAGCGCCAACTGCTCCAGAGGTCCCGTCGCTGTCTCGTTAGTGGAAAAGCCGCAGGTCTGCTCCGACCGCCCGTATACATTCCCATCTTGACACGGTGGATGGAGAGGGTGGTGTCGAGGGTCCCTGAATGGAGGAAGGGTGTAGTCATGTTTGTAGAACACGGTCGGGTCCACATGCCTCAGTACCCTAAAGAGTATTCCAGCACATTCTCTACTGTCAGAGCCGAGGAGGGACAGACAGACCAGGAGTTTGGACCTCACCACTGGGTCAATCACGTCCGTTAAAAGGCCCAAATCGCCCGGGCTATTTGCCCTAAACTCAAAGTCCCGTAAAACGTGGTAATCTTTTCTAGCGAGATCCTCTAAATAAGATCCCAAAAAGCGGAGCTCCAGGGGTTGGCACATATGTAGCAGTCCGCACATAAACTCGATGCGCTTAGCGGGGCTTAGATGTAGGCCGAACCACTCAAAAGCAGTTTCCTTGTCCAGCTGGGATGGACACACATAAGATCTGGGCGACTCCGGCTCTAGCCTGTCCGATACCGACGAAGGAGACGCTGCCCTGGGAATATGTTGGTGCTCCAACTGATCTAATGAATCGTCCTCGGCCGTCTCTTCGCCTCCTCCCTCGCCCGCTTTCATCGGTAGTTTCATCTTTAGCATTATCAGCGCTGCGATAGAGGCTTCAAAGTGCAAACAGCGGGCTAATATACATTGTTGATAACTTACGCCGTCTCGTAAAACTGAAACAGAAGCAGGCTGTCAGTTGTTTTAGTGTTTTACGAGTAGCTAATCAACTGACGCGAAGGTAGTCGGTACTGCAGGTTTTTTTCTCCTCCCTTTCTTCTTCTACTCCTCATTTCAAGGAGAATGTAAGAGTAGCTTTGCTGCCACCGTGTGGCTAATGGTGGACCTACGGTGACCCCAGTAGGCAAGCTGTGATAGTATTAGTGATATTAGTTTAAACGACTGGAGTAGAGGGGATATAATACCAACAGTTCTGCTTAATTATTGTAATGTTCTGTATCCAGACCTGGCACACGCTAGTATTAAACATCTTAAGAAGGTTCACATGCAATTTTAAATAAGTTCAGAAAATGTGATCACATTAAACCAATTTTAGATTCCCTTCACCCGAGCAAGGGTGCTTCCCTTCTATATGTCTGATCTTCTTACATATTCTCTGTTGTCCAAATAAAACTTGTGTCTGTCAGCTGGCTGCACTTTTCTTCTGACATCAGTGAAATCCAAGTCTATGTGTTAAAATGCAGACTTAAGCATACCTTGTACATTAACTCTCAGTTATTGGCTCATGCTATCATCACTTCAGGCCTTCAGTCTCAACTAAGGCAATAAACCCTGCAGGGACAGTACAGTCCATGTTATGCTGTTAACATGACAGGACCTTGATTCTAATGTCCTTCCAGAAGTTTTAGACCAACCTGAAAGTACGTTTCAGGTCACTGTCTTCCTGGAAGAGCCAATGGTGATCTAAAGCTAGACTGCAGCAGATTTCTTCAAAATGTCAACATAATCTTCTTTTTCACGACCCCACACACCTGAACTAGGTTCCCTGTGCTTCACACAGCCAAACAAAAGCAGCATCCATGTTCGCACACAGCTCAAGTTTGGTCTGACCAGACCAAAGGACAGACTTCCGAAACTCATCCCAGTGTTCCAGATGTTCGTGAGCAAACTTCAGTCTGGATTAGATGTGTGAGCGGTGGCGTTTTTATTGGACGTGGCCTTAAAGCCAACCATGATGAAGAATAAGAGTAATATCTGTAGAAAAGTTATGCTTCCATAAAGAGGACTAATAGTTTAGATTCATATTATTATTTTGTTCCAGTATTAATAGTATATTAATAGTCTAACTGAGCAAAATGCAGAAAGTATCACACTTTCTGCCAAACTACATTGCACTTAGCCTTTTCTTTCTTCTATAAAGCATCAGTCATTTAAACAACTGAAGTATTTAGATTTCCATGTGCAACACTGCCATCTAGAGGACAAATGTGCCAATTACAAATAAACAGCCCTGAATTGTTAAATGTTGCTCCTTCATGCAGCTTTACTAACCTCTTCAACTGCCTCCTTATAAGCCAGTAGGTTTCCCACATGAATGACTCACCACTACACCACTGTGCTGCCCTCAAAGGTCTCCAGCCAGACTCAAGCTGGGCATGTTGTTGCATGCAGTAACTGTAAGGGTTCAAGTGTGTGCCAATTTGGGAACAGTGTTGTGTACATACAATTTCATTAGATTTGAATAAAACTACACAGTTTTAGTTGGTGAACATTTGCATGGAGTCAGCCTTTTAAATGTGCACTTTAAATAAATTCATCACAAGCTCTTGTCATCTATTATTTTAAAAACTGTACATTTTCTTGCAGCGTGCAATATCATAGAAACACATTGTCTCAGTTTTACTCAGTTTTACTCCAAAGTCTGTTTCCTCTTTCATAAAGCACAATCATGGACTCTTCAGAGAGACTTTCAGACACACCCCTTGGCCTTCACTGGCACTGAGTGTGAAAAGAGCCTTTCTGCCTGCACGTTGTCAGCCTGCCTGCACACTGCTGTAGTTTATTTAATATGTAGGCAATATTTTAGAGCAGGAAGTCCAGCAGCATGGCCTGGGGTTGTCTCACTGCTGAATGGCATTTTAGTTTGTTTTCATCTGGTTTTGCCCTTAAATTGCACATCTTTCATAATCAATATCTTTTTAGCTTTTGTGGGGTTTTCACTTTGTCAAAAAAAAAAAAATCATGAATGTGGGTTATTTTCTGTGTATTTATTTTTTGAGCTCAGGAAGGCACAGCAAAGCTGTTAACTATAGCACTGAGGTAGCAGTGGACCTGATCAGAGTGGTCCATCTATGTTGTCCCAACAGGGGGCAACAGCAGTTCAGAGTTCCTTGTCCTTGTGCGAACACAGTGCTAAGAGCAGCTGCATGGTGTCATAGTGCCTAAAAGGCTGCAAAATCATTGTTACATTACTTTAAAATGCTGTGTTACAGCATAGACACAAGATTCACTGAAGCTTGTGTCTTGTTTGTGTAAAACCTCCGGCAGTTTGGCTGAACTTCGGGTAACAACAAAAGGTTGTTACTTTTTCATGACAGAACCACAAGAGAAACTTTAAAAATGACAAATCTCCATAGTTTAGGTTTGGACATTATTTAGTGAATGACTTGGAGCGAGCCTGGTCCTTCTAACCAATCAGAGGACAGTTATTTCTCCTTGACTGAGTTTTGTAGCTTCTTATTTATTGCAGTTTTATAAGATTAAAACCCAAAGGGCTGCGCAGAAGCTGAGAGGAGCTTGACAGAGCAAAGTTCATTCATTTATTTTTATTCCCAAAAGTTGCGTATTTGAACTTGAATTAAATCATCCTTCATTACGGTGATCAGTGTGTGTTACAGGTGCTATTCCATGTCTTGCCACAGAGTTTCTCTAACCTGTAATTGAAGTAAACTCCTGCGCAGCAGCTGTAGAAGCATGTTCACCACAGCACTGCCTGTGTTTATGGTATGACTGAATCTAGTCGCAGCTCTTCACACATGATCTCTTTATGCCAGTACGAGACGTGTTTCATAATGAATGAAAAAGTTAGATGCACGCTTACACACACGAACACTATTGCATTTTTACACTGTGGTCGGTCCACACTTCCACTATGTGTGTGTATATGTATGTGTAAATCAATGCTGGATCCACATTAGGTTCTGTAGTGTCAAATTCTGTGGTGAAGCCAACCACAATTTCTAAAGGCTGCCCCGACACTCCCACCACTCCCTGTACCAAGCAGAGGGAGGACTGTCACTACCAAGTCAGGACTCCACTCTCTATAGTTTCTCTCTGAGGAAAGTGGCATTCACCACTGGCTTGTTGCAGCTGATAGAGAAAGGTAAGCCATCTTTTCTTGCATGTGTCGCTATGTGGAGGAGTTTCACAGAGGCTGCTTAATAAGAGTGTTCAGTGTATGATCAGGGTGAGATTATATGATGTGACCTGTATGTAATTATACTAATTGCTTAATGGACAGTGTAAGGAAACTACTTTCTTTACAGAATGTAAGGGATCTCTCAAGTAGTAGGTAGTTTCTTAGTCTCGTAGTCATTATTTTATATACTATCCTGCATCTACAGTACAAGATGATTGTCAAAGTATTTTTTTTACTAGTCTGGATTTGGTTTGGCCACAAGTGACCAGCCATCAGGACAATGAGAAGACAAGCTAAATATACCGTATAACTGCATGTATCAACCTCTGTGATTATGGGTCAGAGAGGTTCTCGCTGTATTGCAAGGCGCCAGTCTCTCTCTCTGCTTCTCTGTCTCTTGGCATTTCAAAGTTATGCTGTTAGCTGAGTCTGTAGCCTGACATAACTTCCATCCCAACTCCTGTACGTACAAATGCAGAATGAATGGGCAATGATGAAGAATACTAAAAGGTCATGTCAAGAATAGGCTTCACATGACAGCTAGAATACTTTGACCACTCTTATTACTTATGCTTTTAGTTGTTCCTACTATTAGATAACTTACAGCATGATCATGTACAGTATGTTGATAGAACACAATCATCCTCTTACAAAGGAAGATCTCTGTTCATTTGCAATAAAACATGTTTGCGCAGTTGTTTCTTGGTCTGGTGTGACCAATAATGGTTGTTAATATGCACACATTATATTGCTGTTTTACTTATATTTGGATTTTAAGATTTACCTTTATCCATTCATCTTCAACACATTCACATACACTTGTGGCTCACTGCGTTCTCTATGCTCTTCTAATGACTTTAGCTCGACTAGCTATATGACAGGCCAGGGCAGTCTAGAAATGTAGAGTTTAAATGTTGGTTTAGCTCCGTGCAATTCTTTTGAGCAGACAGTAGACACCTGGGAGATCACAAAAATGCAGTATCTTTGAAAAAACAACCTGCTGCCGTAAACTAGTAAATGATTCCTGTTGAGGTTGATTCATGATCAAATGGCTGAGTAATACAGAATGCTAAAAGCTCACAAATGTTATAATCTTTTTGCATGTTTACTAAAGGACTAAAGGTAAAAACTACAAATCATGTACTTTAATTCATAATCTGTTAACTTTTCATCAGGACGTAGTGGACTTTTTAAAACCTCCAGTAAATTAGCAGAGAAAATGTTAATTTATGTGCATTTCCATCCACTAATGTTGCATAAATGTTGTGAGTTGGTGTATGAGGCACCAAGTCCACAGTTGAGTGGAGTCGCCATAAAACAACTGCAGAAGAAAATTGTGCAACAAGGCAACATAACTGAAAGATCAACTGTCAAATCTCAAACAATGCAAAACTGCACTCAAAAATTTTTTTTAAGACTCAAACACATATAAATTATGTCAGTTGAAAGTAAATATTTAGTTTTTAACTAACATAATTCAGTTTGGTGGAACCTAAACCTTGACTTGTCATTTTATTAATAAAATTAAGGTTTGATTGTGTGTGTGTGTGTGTGTGTGTGTGTGTGTGTGTGTGTGTGTGTGTGCGCGTGTGTGTGTGTGTGTGTGTAAAAATGATGGAAAAAGCACATTTGCAGGGATAAATGACGTCAAGTCACTTGCTTCATGTATTTATTTCATTTAGGTTTTCACATTTTTCATTCATTTTATGCACATCGAAACAGGTGGATGGGAAAAGCGTTTATTGTCAACTACTTTCCAAAGCATGCACAGTATTACTTATGTTTTAATACATTTATCTTTCAAAGTCGTTACAGTGTATTGTGAGCTATATTAGCATTACTTCATAATAACCTAAAGCTTTGTGACACGGCTTTGCAGCAATCATAAACAAACTGTAAGATGGCAAAATGCACTAGATTACTGTATGTACACTAACTAGTTTCGGGTGAGTGCAAATTTATTGTCATACCATAGTGTTATGAATGGAAAGCAATGACTGGAAAGTTGTAAAACCACATTCAGCATGTAAACAATACACAATATTTACAGAAGTAAACAACAGGCTTTTACTTAAAATTACTTAAAATAATAAGTTAGAAATACAGTGAATATGAAATACAGTGAATATGAACATGCTATGAATAAAGTATAGCATTGGGGGAATCGCTTGCATCTTTGCTTCGTAACTATAGTAAAGACGCTGAGCCATCCCAGCAACATCTGCACACAAGGAATGTTCTGTGATCCTGCAGCCAGTGAAGGTGGTTGATGTGGTTGGTACGCTGCAACTCTGGTTTGCCAAATGTAGGGTGAGGTTTGGAGGAAGCCAGGTTTAGTACCACCTATTCACGCTGTGTCTGTAATGACTTCAAATGAAAGAGTGAAGCATGGAGGAAAGAACACGTAGCTGTTTCAAAGTCTACTTTTAGAAATGGTGAAACACATGAAACACTGACACCTATTTGCACTGGTTTCGACCCCATGAAAGTTTTTTTTCTTTCTTCCGAAGTGTTTATTTTACATAAGTATTTGAAAAATATGATACATCAGTATTTGATAGTAAAGTGCAGTGTTGAACTGCTTCCACCCTTTATTTCATTCCAAACCAGCAATGACAACACCACATACTTTAAGCAACAGCCCAGTTCAAGCACAAAATGCAAAGGTTTTTCTTATGTCCTGTTCTCATAAATAATAATTGAATAATTGAAAACACTAAATTGTGTGTATGCGTGTACTTGTCTGCCTAAATATTGTAAGAACCAATTTGCAAAAGTATACAAACTCAAGCACTTGTAAAAGTGGATATATTTGTCTAGAAAAATACTCCTACAAGTAGAAGCACTCTTTAATTTTACAAGTAAAATGACTAAGTACAAGCTCCAATTTCCACCTGTAGAAAAAAAAACTTCTCCACTAGGAAAACAGACTTTGATATTGTTGATTTAGGTCTAGTCTAGATTTGTTTAACAGATTCTCAAAGGTAAAAATGATCAAAAATATCTGTTGTAACATGTACCAATTTGTGTTTTATACAAAAGGAGCAAAAGGAGTGAGGGTAGTTGGTAAGGTGAGGATGCCTGTCAGATACTTTGACTTGTCATATAAGGGGAATCACAGGTGTTGCTCTTAAAAATAATGATGGTTTTGTTCCATTAAGTCATGCCAGTGAGTCAGCTTAGACAGTACCTGGGTTTTGGGATCAACAAGTGTGTACAATATAGCACTAGAAGACAGCAGTTTAGTTTTCCTGTTACTTTTGGGGCTGTTTGCGCAGAGGATGACAGGAAGGAGGAGGCATGAAACCATCTAAACTGACAAGTCTACTGAAAGATAGGCATAGTAGGTGGTTTATTTATTAATTTTATTATTAGTTATTGAATGAATATTGAAAGACACAACAAAACGACAGCAGGAAGAGTCTGAGTCTACAATATAGGAAATGCACAGTAACAGCTCATTTAGCCAACACAGAAGGTAAAAGCAAAAGCTCATTTATATATTATATTAACTTTTTTTTAAAGTTTGGGATTTTGGAGACATTTAAAGAGAAAGCTGCATGTCATTCAATCCAACAGGGCCAATATGCTGCCAGACTCCTGTATTTTAATAACTTCATTGTAATTGGCTGAATGTATTAACCTAAATAAACTCACCAGTGATAAAAACAGCTTCCAATTTGCTGTTACAGGAGTTGTTAGCCCCTTTTAAGCTGTAGATTCTTAAAAAGTAACTTTCTCCGCATGAAAACCAGTAAAGACCACATTATCAAAAACGCATGGGTCTTGTGTATAGTGCACACTATCCACATTTAGCCCTTACAGGGCCTTTAGAGTGCATCTATTTCATCGCCTACTTGTAACCCACACTAATCTATGTGGGGTGCACACATGTGCATGTTGACTGAGACATTAGGTGCATAGAAGATGAGATATGTCTCTGGTCATCACCTCATGAATACTGGTTAGTTTTCTGACCAATCTGATACTGACTTGCTCTGACGCCAGACAAATGTAGTCAGTCGCACCTTCATAAGATCAAAACAGCTGCAGATGTTTTGGAGCCAGTTATGACAGTTGCTCAATGCAAAGATCT
>OMLM01001320.1:70347-93597 GCA_900302695.1 Helostoma temminkii
TTGGAAATACCTGGCTCAGATCATTCAATAATGATATTTCATGAAAAGGTTTTTGTTTGAATATACACAAAAATAATTTTAGATTTATTAAGCTTAGAAATGAAAGTTCCCATGCTATAGTTTAATTGAAATTGGGTTAATTATTTAGCCTCTTGCTTCTTTATGAGTTTGAAACATGTAAAAGCAGCCGTGTTTAGTTGACGTGAACTCAAGATATTATGTTAACTCTACTGTTTAGCCATGAACAGTCAACACAGTCAATATATATTTACTTTCCCTTTGCATTTCTCAGAACTTGGAGCTGCAGCTGTTCAAGTGATTTTGCTCCAAAGACAACATACAAAGCTGCTCTATTTTGGTGTAAGTGTCTGTGAGTAGGGACTGAATTCAATAAAAGAAAGTTTCCATCATGAATGTGTTTTTCAAAGTACAAAAAAGAATAGTCTCTGAAAAGTTTGAAATCAACAATGCTGGGATGTCAGCTAGTTTTAAAAAGTAAAGGTGTTATACTATAAAATATAGTAAAGGTCTTACACTATGCCCCCTTTTGGGGATTAAAAAACATTGTGGTTGTAGTATTAAAACTCCCTGGTTACAGTGAAATAGCAGATTTTGCTTCTCCCCTCATATAGACAGCAACAGAATAACCACGACAGCAGAGCTACTGTTCTGATACAACAAGGTTACATAACCACGTTGTGCTGTTCTTACATACCATGCAATTTTAACATAATCCATCCTAATAAACCCATAAAATAGCTTTAAAAGTTCAGCACCATGTCTCTAGTCAACTCTAAACAGTCCTGCTGTGAAACTAGCTGACAATTTGTCCAGCTTCCATGAACCAATCAAATACAACAATGGCAGAAAGTGAACACTGGGCAGCCTGACCATTGGACCATTCCGAGGCTGGATTTATCCAAACAAAAAAATTCAAAACAAACAGGGGGTGCACTGCTAACACACTTGGTGTATCTCTACAAATACAAGAGAGCTGAATAAATATATAAAAATGATTAAAAGTGGATTTTGCATAGTATGGGACTTTAATTTAATGAATTGAGTGAACACTAATTCATTCAAGCTGAACTTGAAATTAGTAAAACATAAATATTCTCATTACATTAACAAGAAAAGCTTTGTTGATCCACTAAATTACTTTATAATGTGTAATATTTAGACTTGAATTTTATGCCATGATGTATTTGCTCAGCAAAATGTATAAAGGTATAAATGTATAGGATCTTTTAAATGTAGTTTCATATCATTATTATTTAGTTTTAAAATAATGTCTATTGTAATCTTTGCTCATCCATCCATCTGTTATACTAACCCTTTTCCTTTGAACTATTGTGGGGATGCTAGAGACAATCTCTTTTGCTCCAGAGGCAGGGTACACCCTGGACAGGTCGCCAGGCTATTACAGGGCTGACGTATAGAGACAACCATTCACGCTCACATTCACACGTATGGGCAATTTAGAGTCACCAATTATGTTTATTTTATACTGTTTACCAGTTGTTTTGAGTATAAAAAAATGTCACAAGTGAAAGCACATTGTTATAAGATTCCATAATAACTAGTCAAATACAGAGCTAGAGTTACAGGAGCTGGGAGGAGACTGTAAAAGAAAGGTTGTGGTATCTGCTCTCTTTTCAGTTAACTGATCCTCCCTTGTCTTTAAAGCTTCTGCCAGCAAACTACAGCCATCTCTACCATGTTTTCCCATCCCAACATAGTGCTCACGTTGTTATTTTCTCTGGTCCAGCTTTGTGGTTGGTGGAACCGTGTTTGCGCTGAGAAATGAACACAGGGAGAGCTTCACAGACAGCGCACTGGACCATATGTTGCATGGCACAACATTAAAACGCACTGAAGAATTTTTACAGGAAGAGTATGGCAGAAGAACAGCGGAGAGCAATAGAGAGATGTGATTTCACAAGGGAAACAATTCTCATTCTCAAACCATATATCATACGTTATGTGCCAACTCAGTATTACCACACTCTGTTCATTGGACTTTCTATGGAAAGATTCCAATTCTTAGAAACACACACACATATTAGTATTGTATGTGTGTATTTATATGCTGTGATTGTTACAAAATACAAAGTTAAGATTCTGACATGTTTTTTCTGCATGAAACTCAAATACTGGCATTTCATTGTTTGGCATATTATAGTATAGTGGTAAAATCTTTAAGTACCAACTGTACACTAGCAGAAAGCATACTAGCTGATACCCAGTTGTTGTAGTTGTCACCATGCTGCAGTTATATAAAATAGATTTATACAGTAATGTCACTGTTAAAGTTTGGTGGAGGGAGAGAAAGCTTTTAAAAAGGCATATTAGAATAGAAGTCAATTACGCCACGTGGGAGATTAGACACCTGGAATTATTTATTAGTAAGGTAAACACTGGAGGGAACCTGGAGTTCAATACATACTTTAACTACAGGTCAGATTGTGGACGACCAGGTGAAAGCTCAACAGACTTGGTACCAGTAATGGAGAAAACTAAGCTTTGATAACAAGTGAATTAATCTTCTGTCACAGTCAACAATGGGGACATCTGCTGGTCAGATCAATGATACTGCATTAGTCTGGTTCAAGTAAACACCATGATAAAATATTCATTCAGAATACTGAAGTGGTCTTAATGCGTCATTATTGGTGTTTAATAAAACAATAATAACGACAAACTTTATTGATCCCCATGGGAAATTATGGCTGGACAGATGTCACACAGTAGGTGACAGTGTTACTTGCCCAAAGACAAACATGTAGCCAGGAGGAACTCAGAACCACTGACCACAGAGTCTCTAAAGCTGTGTTTACATACTGTGGAAAGTGAGGAGAAACCAACAAGACACCTCTCTGATATAAGCTTAAAATATATCTTCGTTAGGGATGGATTTTTATGTGCAGTGCAGCGAGGCACTGAAGAATCTCATTCATAGCTCTGATTTTTGCCAGAATATCCAGGCATTGCTTCTTCATGAGAATAGTAAAGCAATTCTGTAAAAACACCTCACCAAGCATGTAAGTCAGATGTGGATGTTTTATAAGTAACATGTCTTTTTGTTCAACTGTGCTTTAACCAGGCGGACTGCTGTCCTGTAGAGCCATGTTGCTTTGGTCAGTATGGAGTGCAATGTTGCTACTGACCCCACTGGAGGCTACAGAGGAAGACGATGATGTCCGTGCAGGTAAGGACGGCACAGTTACAGCTCAGGTCAAACCAAAGATAAAATATGCCCACATCCATTTCCAGGCATCAAAGTGTATATTTAAAAATACAAGGCTTGTTTTTATATGGGCGATGACACACCAATGCATATAACCCCATAGGTAGTGACTGTACACACCTGTGCTGAGTGAACCCAAAATATGTGTAATAAATACAGAGACCCATTGTTCCTACTTTGTCTCTACTTGAAAAAAAATTAATAGAAAGAATAAGTTAAATGTTTTTTAAATGTAAGTATATGTATTTTATGGTCTTCACCCTCAGAAATGCTCTAATCCACAAAATAAATGCCATTCTGATTCATTTCTTTCATAACATCACAAGTTCTTGTTGAGGGTACTGAAAACCCCTCTTCACATACAGAGAAAAACAAAACAATATCACCATTATACTGGTGACATTATACCCCCATTATATCACTTTATCTAGGACTGGGTTGGTAGTAGAGATTATAATAATCAGACATTCGCACAACAACTTTGCATAGTCCAAATCTGCTTGAGGTCACACATACGGCTCCATGGCTGAAGCTTCACGTAGTTAGGAATAAAATACTTTTACAGCTGCATTAAATACATCAGTCTTATATAATAAGGAATGTACATTTGATTTGTAATATAGTTCACTTTACACAATGTAAGTATATGTATTTGTGCGTGTCCGTCCACATGTACGTAGGTTGCAGCACAGCCGTGAATGACCTGGTCTATATTGTTGATGGCTCATGGAGTGTTGGCTTCTCTGACTTTGACACAGCCAAGCAGTGGCTTATCAACATCACCAGCCAGTTTGACATAAGCTCCCACTACTCGCAGGTACTGCAAACCACATTATACAGTATGACGTGCTAATAAATTGCAGTGCACAGAAAATGTTTGTGCACAGTGTTTCCTGATTATACTTAAATTTAACATTCAGATGAGATTTTAATCTCCTTCTCAGTTCGCAGTTAGCAGTATTTTTCCTTGAACCTTAAATACTGTGTTCTGTGCCAATGCCCGACTTGTGCAGGATTTCATTAAAATCTACAGAGTCTAAAGCTTTATTCCAATGTCTGTATCAATTAGCAGCTTTCATTCTACTGTAGGTGGCTGTGATCCAGTACAGCGACACACCTCGCCTAGAGATTGCGCTTGGAAAACATCAGAGTGCAGCAGATCTCATTGAGGCCATAAAGAGCATCACCTATCTGGGAGGAAACACACAGGCAAGACAGCATGTTTCCTATTTACAACTCCATCATTACTTCTTTGCGTGCAGCTATTGTGGAATATACTGTATAAATGCAGAGTTTGGTGATGTTCATGACCTGGTTGTTGCACTAGTCATCAAGGCAGCTACATCCAGGAAGGTGGTTGAACAATAAAATAAAGTTTACTTCTAAAATGTTCCATAAAAAAATCTCATAAACAGCCTCACTATTTTGTGTGCAGTTATTCTGGGAATATACTGTATAAATGCACAGTTTGGTATGTTCATGACCTGGTTGCTGCGCTAGTCATCAAGGCAGCTACATCCAGGAAGGTGGTTGAACAATAAAATAGTTAGAAGTTTACTTCTAAAATGTTCAATAAAAAAATCCAGTAAAAAGCCTCACTCCTTTGTGTTCTCCAGTTAAAAACCAGGAACTAATAAATGTAGCATCTGAGGTTGGTTTGGACAAGCAGACTACACTTAGGCATAGACCAACACTTACTTACCACAGGTGCATCTGAAGCAACATGACCACACAGCAACACCACAAACAGAGGATTGGTTAGTAAACACACAACCAAATACAAGTTTGGTTCGTTTGCTCTTGGAAAATCCTCTATAAATTCTGGGAAACAGTGTGCCTGCGCTATATTGTTGTCAAAAGCTGCTGATGTAGTTATTTTTCCAAGATTAAAAAAAAAGCTTTTTACAGTGTTCATATAATTTAATTTTCACTCTGTGATGCAGAGTACAAATCAGCCACCCACTCCCAGTCATGACTGTTTTCTGACTGCTTTGCAGACGGGAAGGGCTATTAGGTTCGCTGTGGACCATGTCTTCTCCTCGTCCCAGAGGTCCAGTCACGTCAAGAATCGCATTGCTGTGGTGGTCACTGACGGAAAATCTCAGGACGATGTGGTAAATGTCATGCTGCTGTATTAAAACCGTAATGCTTTTACTAAGCTGAAATTCTACATGTTCTTGTTCTAGACTCATTTTCACCACAGACATCTTCTGTTTCTTTAGGTGGATGCCAGTATGGAGGCACGAGCTCAGGGGATCACAGTATTTGCTGTTGGAGTTGGCAATGAGATCACCACCTCAGAGCTGATATCCATTGCCAATAAACCTTCATCCACCTATGTCTTGTATGCTGAAGATTATACCACCATCGACCGTATCCGAGACTCCATGGAACAGAAGCTATGTGAAGGTCAGAATACAGAGTTCTAGTCATAGCCACGTGCTGTGACCACTACTTCAATGGGCACACCCAGTGCTGCTATAGCTTCGGCTGCAGTTATAGCTAGTAGTACAACAAAAATGACTCCTTGAATATGAATTAGTTGTTAGCTATAATAAATGTCCATTATTTTCTGTAGAGTCTGTATGTCCAACGCGAATCCCAGTGGCATCTCGTGATGAGAAAGGCTTTGAGCTGATGGTGGGCATGAACATCCAGAGAAAAGCCAAGAAGACCCCTGGATCCCTGCTTTCTGAGGCAGCCTACAGCCTGACTGCCTCTACAGACATTACTGAAAATACCAGGTAGTCTTCATCTTCTTGGGTTGCCACAGCGGTTTATTAGTCTCTATCTAATTATGTAATTATTTTGCTTTATTCTTGAACCAGGGAGATTTTCCCAGAAGGCCTTCCTCCATCCTATGTGTTTGTAGCCACCCTACGCCTAAAGGGGTCTACTAGCAAGCTGATGTTTGACCTTTGGAGGGTGCTGTCAAAGGATAAAGAGATCCAGGCTGCAGTGACACTAAGTGGGAAGGACAAAACTGTCACTTTCACTACCACCAGTATAACAGAAAAGGAACAAAGAGTCACTTTTAAATTTGGCTTTCAGGTTGGTATAAGCATCATGTTTCATGTTCATATATGAGTATCATTTGTGGTTTGTGCCTGCCCTTCATGCTTGATTGTCAGTATTTTCCAGTACTCTCAAGTGCCTGACATCTCCCTGTCATTATTTTAAGAAACACTAAGACACCTGTGCTTCTGAGTGCAATTCCAGTGAATTTAGGTATTGTATTGTTTTAGTTGAGGTTCAGATACATTGTTTCACAACTGTCTCCTAAAAATAATGTTTCTATACACTGTTTGTATAGAGAACATAATTGCAACCAGATTATTTTTTGTATTAACTTAAAGAGAAAATGTCGACAATTTATGTAAAAGACAAAGTATCCAATCTAAAACATCCACTTTTCTTTACAACCAAAATGTTCCTGCAGTACATCACCCAATTTTGTGACTATGGCAACTAGGGTTATTATAGTTATTCATGACTGTGCTCCCAACAGTGAAGGATTGTGGGCTGAGAAGATGTTCACTTTACACATGTTTTATTAAGCTTAAACAAATCATTAATTGAAACTTTTAAGTATAGTGGCAAAATGTATTGGAAGTATTTTCTTTATTTTATTCCAGCAGTTTTTGAAAAAGCTAATTATGGAAATTTTTATCGTGCATTGGAAGTATGTTTAAAAAAAAGTTGGGTTACTGAAGTGAGGTTACTAAGTTAACCTTATGTTTTATTTCAGCACATGTTACCATATAAAATATGATGAGTGCGTCTTTAGAGCAGAGGGGGATTTAAATCAAAGTCTTCACACGTGATTGGATCATTGAAGTGGGATTACAAAATCATTTAGTTTTTAAGCGAGAGAGCTGTTGACCTGACATACACCCTGTTCATCTGAAAACAAAAATACCAGTTTATACTAGTTTTTACTGTACAGTGCTACTATTTCTTGTTTTCCTGCACTACCATTGAAAGAGCTCATTGTGTTGTAAGTGTCTCCACCAATCTTGTGTTTCCCTTCATGTTGGTTGTTACTCTATGAGCAAACCTGACGGGGATGACTTGTAGATTGCCAGGGTAGCAGTAATTTAAACATCATCCCATCGTCCATTCATTACAAAATTTAAATGTGATGTAATGCGACGGAAGCAAGGAGGAGGCTCAAGGAAAATGTTTCCTTCTTTACACCACTGCTGTGGAAACAAGTCGGTGGATGAGTATTTCTTGGAGAGCATGTCTGTGTTTTCACGGCAGCCAAAGGTAAAAATACATCCTGCCGAAATAGTTCTTTTTCCAAAAAACCCCACCACCCTTCATCCTCACACACACCTACACTGTACGAGAAGAGGGTTGTAATTATGTTCAGTTTGATGTGGCATAAGGTAGAAGCCATGTGGACATGACGGTTATGACACAGTCCCAGCGAAACAATAGCTGCTCTGTGTTTGTGTGTCTATGGTTTGAGCCTTTAAGAAAAAGTTTGTGGTTGCAAAAGGAAGGTGTTCTTGGTTGCAATACCTTGATGGAAACATCTATTTGTGGAGCATTTGAAAAAATTTGATGAAGCACACACGCACATAAGAGTGCAAACAGAAATGGAAAGTGAAGGAAAGAAGATTTGACAAGTTAATAATTGTGTTCACATCCAGGTTTGCTCATGGTTGGAAGCTTGAACAGAGATGCGTTTCAGTCGCATAAATAAATGTACTTGTGCAGCTACTACAGTACAGTATGTAGTTATCGTGTGATTGACATAACCTTTATATGTACTTTTAAATAGAAATGTTATTTGTGGCATCTTTCAGACACTGTTTGATGGAAAATGGCATCAGCTTAAACTCCTAGTGAGGCCAAGTCAGGTCACCAGTTTCCTCGATGATCAGCTGATTCAAGAAATCATCCTGAAGCCGGTGGAGCCCATTTATATAAATGGGGAGACGCAGGTGGCAAAAGCAAGAGGATCAGATGTTACTGTGCCGGTGAGTGCAAACACATATTGTAGATAACACTGCAATGCAGAGGTCAAAGTGCAAGGATATCAAGAGGTTATGTATTAGATTATTTCAGAGACTACTATGATTATCAGGTCCAAACATTTACACCAATGTCTGTTGGTAGAAAGTAGGAAGCGTCAGCAGCACAATGTTAACTCAAGCTGGAGTCAGTAACTTACAATATGTGGCTTGTGTGTTGTTGTCTTGCATCTGCTGTGAATTAGGGGTTAGTGTGTAACCACTAAGCTACCGGATGGTTTCGCATAATGAATAGAGAAGAGAATTTCTTACAGTGTAACCTACGATGTTGAAAGTCAGACTTTAATAAGATGAGTAAGTGTCATTTTCTAGTTTATTAAAAAAGGACTAAACCAACCACTATAATATATGCAGTTCGTCACTGTGCTTTTGTCATGTTTTGTCTAAAAACAGTCAGACGTGACATCTGTTCTATGCTTTTGCTGCAGATCGAGATTCAGAAGCTGCGTCTGTATTGTGATCCTTATCAGAGTGAGAGAGAAACAGCTTGTGAGATCTACTCAGTGGTAGGAACTGTGTCTACTTTAAGCTCCACATATGTATTTAAAATTCAGGATAGATTGTGTGTACGAATCTATCATAATATTGATTATTACATTTTCTCCTCTGGCTCTTGTGGTTTACAGGATGATGAAAGGGTGAGTGCAGATCCTCATGTTTTTAATCCATAATTCATTTAATTAAAATACTGTACAGAAACTGCAGAAAGTGTGTTTTATATTGCAGACAATAGTTCTTTTTGCGTGTGTTCTCAGTGTCCTTTGAACCGAACAGCCACACCAGACGAAGAAGGCTGCAACTGTGTAGTGGGACCACCAGGGCAGCGCGGCCCTTCTGGACGCACGGTAACACACCCTCTGATACACACACACTTTTTGATCCTAAAATACTCAAAGATCCCTGAGATACAATGATAGTTCAAACTATATATACAGATTAATAATTGCTTCCACACATACAGTTTTTTTGCTGTTGTTTGCTTTTTCTGCTGCAGCAATTCATCTGCTCCAACAGGAATCGATGCTGTATAATTATACTGGATGTCATCACACACACTGACAGTTATTTACACTGATACTGATCTGAGGTGGTATATGCTATGAGGAAAGGGAGGAGAGACCACAACTGCAAATTGGAAACTAGAAAACTGCTAATTTGTGTGCATTTGATGTGGCATTGACATTCGACCAAAAATATACATCCCTATATCTGACTTCTGTCCTCAAGTAATAACCTCTACTGATTTCTAGTTGTAGCATCATATTTCTGATGAGTCACAGTGAGCAGTGTTTGTTCATCAAGGGAGAATCTCCAATTTCCTCTTTTGGAAGGCTGCGTAAAAAAAACAGGGTGTAGCTCAGATACTCATTGGTATTGATTTCAGATGTATTTTATTTATAAAAAAAGTTATAGATAAAGGATTAGTTTGCTCTACAAGAAGGACATGTTGGCAACATTATGTATTTTGAGGTTTGAGAGGCATTATGTGTTTTGGTTATCTATCTGTCCATCCTGTTCTTCTCAATGTAATATCTCATAAAAGCCTTGAAGGAATTTCTTGATATCTGGCACATATGTTCACTGGGACTCAGCAATGAACTGCATAAATTTTTGGGGTCAAAGGTCACTGTGATGTCACATTGTTCCCATTTTCGTGAACACGTGTAATATGTAATACCTTGAGGGAATTTCCTCAAATTTATAACAAACCTCCATTTAGACTCAAGGATGAACTGATTAGGTTTTTGTGGTCAGGTTTACTGTGACCTCTCACCTACTCCATTCTCATCAGCACTACAGTACATGTCACAAACACCTGGAGCAAATCTCATTACATGTGGCACAAACGTCCACTTGGAATCATGGATGAATTTATAGAATATGCGTCAGGGAAAATGCACGTATACTGTAACTGGACTTATTGGCAGAGACAGACAATCATGATGTAGTAATTCATCCATGACACCACAGTATGTGCCTAAAAATATTTAAGTCGGTGTATGTCAAACAGTACAAGTACATAATTTATGATTCAAGATTTTGCTTCTGTGTTGTAATAATTGCTGCGATACTGCTATAATTGTACAGGGTTTACAGGGGGAGAAAGGAAAGATGGGACCACCAGGACCAGATGGTAAGCCTGTAAGTCCTCATCAGTTTCTGTCTTTGTGTCTTTTTTATTACCTTTGGGACATAATCTGTTTGCACATAATGGTCAATGTTGCTTCTATTCCCAGGGAAAAGATGGGAAAACTGGAGAGTTTGGCCCCCCTGGATTACCAGGATTGAAGGTAATAATCCGTGCATGATATCATTTCTAAATCTTTTCATTTCTAAAAAAGTCTAAAAGGAACTTTTTTTTTTGAAGCTTTGACTTTTGTAGAGGTAAAACAAGTATCTGAAAAGTTCCAGTGCGGCATCTGCCAAAGGCAAAGCACACAGTTAGCTCCTCTTGTAATCACAAAGGATGTTCTCTTGCTGTCTGATGTGAAAGCTGAATTTCAGTTCTTCACAACATAAGCTTTGTTTTAGACAACAAAAAATTCTTTTAATCCACTGCTGACAAAGTGTCTGTGTGTGATATTCTGATCTGTGAACTTAGTCATTGTGCCCTTTTCTTCTTCTACATGTTTCATTAGAGCACATCATCAGTCAGGTTGACTGCAGATCATATTCAGCTTTAAGGATTTATAACGTTTGAATCCCTTAACATAACTGTTGTAAAGCATTTAGGCTCCATGTGGACTGGAGCACACGAGAATACTAAGAGCTTTTACTAAAGCGAAGAAGCTAATGTTTCAACATAATGTCCTCATCAGATTCTTGCTTTATGTCTCATGTCAAAGCCTATAAGTTGAGGCATTGGCTTGAGCTGTAGCTGGTTAATGAGTGGCTCTTCCATTTCTGATCTCCAGGAAAGTCAGGATTGGTTGGTCCATTAGGACTCTCAGGTCATCAGAAAGTGTCCTGACTTTGCTTATTTCAAATAGACTTCATTTTTATCAAGACATTGTATCCTTATTGCAGGTAGTAGTAGGATTGACCATCCTCACTGAGTCGATGTGTACAGTAGTATTGAAATATTGCAAACCATGGAGCCATCTCCTCTCAGATTAGATCAAATATTACAAACAACATAATGGACACTGAAAGTAATAACACAAGTATCTTTGACTTTCATTATATGCTCTTACCTAATGTCTTCCTCTGACTGAGCAGGGTGAAGATGGTGCTGCAGGGCCAAAAGGAGAGCCTGGTCTACAAGGGAACAAGGTAAGACCTTAAAGAAACTGCTGTAGTGATGTGACTTTTCTTATTTACTTATTTGTTTTTGTTTATCCTTTTGATATTGCTCAGGGAGACAAGGGGGAGCCAGGGTTGTCCGGAGAACCGGGACCCCATGGACCCAAGGTGAGACTACATTTGCTCTTCTCAGTACAGGACATTTAAATGTTTTACTGGGCTGATCTGAATGGTAATAAGTGGCTATTATAATTTGATCTGATGTTTTTAAATAACCAGTATCACTGAATCATTTGGCAGTAATTATCCTTGGATGAGGAAATAGTGCCAAATATTATCAGCATTAACATAAATAATCTGTATTATACACACAGGAATTAAGCTAATACTGTATATTTGACTGGTGAAATGCAGCTAGCCTTGCCTAGCTTCGAAGATACTTTTATTTTATTTATAATTTAGCTAGTTTTACCAGTAACATACATAATCAAACAATGAAGCAAATTTTATTATATTGTTATGTTTAAATACAGGGCCTGCCTGGGCAGAAAGGTGAACCAGGTTCACCAGGAAAACCTGGATCACTGGTAAGATCTAGTTCTGTTGAGCTCGTCTACAACATGCATTAAACCTGCTTAACTGACTCTCACGAGTTTATGAAAATAATACATCCCAAGAAATGGAAAGATTTGGCTGTCTAGCAAGAGTGATTTACAGATTACAGATTCTGTAATAGTGGAGTCACTTACAGTGTGTTTGGTGTCCAACCAGGGGGAGCCAGGACTGTCGGGCCCCAGCGGACTGGTTGGGTCTCAAGGACAAAAGGTCAGTGTGGACTGTAGATCAAGGAAAAGGGCCCAAAATTTCATTATTACCAAAATTTAGAATCTAGCTGCAGGGATTTAGTCCCATTCGGTTACAAAGACGTCATGACATACGTATTAGATAAAGCCTAAAGCAGGTGGTGTTTCAGTTCTTTCCAAAGGGTCGAGAGCGAGGACCTGCATGTCAGTCAGGTTTCTCCACAAAGGAATGCTTTTATCAAACTTGTGTTGCACAGGATAAACAGGAAATGTCTTTTTCCATACTGTTGCCACAAAGTGAATTTTCAGTGCTGCCAGTCATGTAATTTTGACTGCTGGGCTAACAGCTTGGATTGCATCGGCTGTGTATGGAGCCACTGGCTGTGCGTATGTTTGTGTGACAGCTCAGACTGTGACTCAGAATTTACTTGGATCTCCACTTCTTTCTGCTATTCTGCTCCCGACTGTTCCTTTTCCTAGACTTGTAAAAAAAAAAAAAAAGCGGTTTGCAGGGGTTGTAGGATAACTGTGCAGTTTCTCAAGCTAAAATAGCTCCAACGTGTGTAGACATGACTTTTCCCTTAGTCCCTTTGAATGACTTTGCATCTGTCACCACCTACATCTTTCCATCAACTATACATACTTATGTACTTTCTGTCTGAGCACATATAATATACAGTATCATTGTAATCTGTAGAATTAAGATTAGTTTTAAGTGAAAATGTATGTGTCTGGTATGAAGCAGACACCAAAAGCACACAAAGAGACATGTTCGTAGGTAATGGATTGCTGATAAGTTTTGTCCTCTGTACACTACCACACTGAATTTAAAATGAAACACTCAAGATGTGAGCAAAGCCAAGACTTTAATCCAGTGGGTTTGACATAACTGTGCCACTGATCACTCATCATTTACAGTAATTCTCATACACACACCTCTGGCTCATAAATAATGGAAAAAAGCAGTTTAACCAAAAAGATAAAAGTCTGGAGGTGGTTCTAAGTGTTACATTTGCATTTGGTATCTGTTCATTTAAGCTCTCAACATGGGCTCCAAAGAGGGGTCTATGCAAGTAAAGGAGGCCATTATTAGGCTGAAAAAAACAAATTAACCCATCAGAGAGAGAAATATTGGGAGTGACCAACACAACAGTTCATAGAATGAAGGAATTAAGTGGCAGCTCAGCATCAGAAAAATACCTGGAATACCATGGAAAATAAATGTATGAGCACCATATTCCCCTCTTTTCAGACAACCCTTGTTGTAGAAACTACCGATTTACCAATAGTGTGTAAGTGTTATCAATATAATTTAGATCCATCTGAAAGCAAATATGATTCTTGTTTCTTAATATTTTATTAAAGAAAATATGTAACACACTGTTTAGAAAAATTCATGACTTTAGAATTATGTTCTATCCCACATTTCTTTTAACAAAGTGAATTTATTTACATACTGTAATATGTATAATATTTTGTTAATGTTTTATTCCTAGGTTGAAGCATAAGGTCATTCTCCAGCTAGCTATAAGGTTCTGCTTGCTAGTCAGTAGGTAGAATGAGCCAGAGATAAAAAAATAACAGGTTTTGCTTAATTTTCTTAGTGACACTGTGAATGATACCTCTGCAAAAATGCCTCAAATCAAAATGACAGGATTGTTAGAACCACCATGGAGGTGCCAAGTGAAAAGTGAATTTGAGTGAAAGTGAGGAGCTTCTTTTGTGAAAGGAAAACAAACAGTTGCTTAGACATCTTTTCCCATGTTAGGCACAAAAGTATCAGGAAGGTTATCAGGCAGCCTCTCACTCATCAATGTTAAGTCATACAATATTTCAGAAAATACTCCAGTGATATATCCCAGTGAAGTTGCCCCTGTGGCAACTTGAAAAGAACAAGTGGTTAAATGAAAGAGCACATCTGTGAGAACGCCCACCAGCTACCAGTGCGTGATCCTATTTTGAGTCTCCTCTGAACTCCTTTGAGTGTTCCAGTTTGACTCACAGCCACCCTGCTTAGTAATTTAGGACTCCTTCTATTATCATAATAAACTATTTCCCCAAGAGTCTGGAAGTGTTTTGCATCAACTAGAGGGTGGGGGTGCACAGTGAGCTGAAACAGCACATAGTTGGTGTTCATGTGTGACAAATGTAAGCAGCCAGCTGTTCAGCATCAACCAGCTGCTAACCAACTGGCCCACAGTGTTTCTTATGAGGTTTGCTGATCCAACCAGTTCTTCTAAGAACTGTGTTCATAATTTAGCATTTGTTTTTCTGGTGAGGGGGGGAACATATCTTCTGGTGGAGAGGCAGCAGTAAACCTAGCCCAAGACCGCTATTCTAGCCACCTTGGGTTTTGACAAGCCAGTGACATAGTATGTGCAGTGTAGTGTGGGATTGTTGGGGATACCAGCTGTGGAAGTTAGTTTGGAGTTGTGAGAAAACAAAGTGTTCCCACTGTTTTTGGAGCGACAATGGGAGAAGCAGGCCTCTTTACAGTGTATGCTGTGTGTCATAATAATTCAAAGACAAGTAAAATATATATATGTTGTGTGAGATCTACTCGCATACACAAATACACTGAAATAACTTTCCTTCCCATGTTCCATACTTTGCATTACTAACTTTTTAACTCTTCTGGTATTTCAGATAGATGCTGTATAAACATTCTGCAGTCATATAGTACAGTCTGTGCACATAATGTGGATTTAAGCAAAACACAGGCTATACATTTGTCCTGTATGTATATAAAACCATTGAATACAGTTATTTACCTTATGGCTCAGAGGTAAAAGCCCTTTTTACACAGAAACACTTTATTCTTGAGTAGTTGGCTGAGAAGCTGCAAGAGAAAAGCTATTCGAATTGACGCTCAGACAAATTACGACATGCGGCTTCAAGTAGGAAAGAATTAATAGATAAAGTTAGAGTCAGAGCAAGATTTGTACCTAGTAAAGCATAATAATATGCGACTGGTTGGCCGTGTAACCTAATAACTGATCGCCTTCTTCCAACCACTTGCACATCACAGTCTTTGTGAGGCTCCCCAGCTCTACAGCGTAGATGCCTGACAAACAAAGTCAGATGTTACCGTTACTATTAACATACTGAACACAAAATATGACAAATGCATATTAGTTGTCTTAAATGCAGTTTCTCCTATGTGGGATAGACTGCCATACAAGCCCAGTATGATCTCACAATACAACACTAAAACGTCACAACTTTCAACCCCAATAGCCACCTCAAAGTGTGAGCTATGGTTCTGTGTTGGAACTCTCCTCAGGGTGGGAGTAAGTTGCTGCCCCAAGAGAAGGAGTTTAACTATTGTTGGGTTTTGTTCCTAAGTGAGGGCAAAATGTACTGGATGGTAGGCTAAAGGCAACATGTGAGATTCATGGGTGGGTTTGTGTGGCATTAACAATAAAGTCACTAAACCAGATCACTGTGGTGAACAGGAAGTTGAGCTGGAGTGTAAAGCTTTCAATGAACCATTTTGGTCCTACCCTCACTTAAGGTAATGAGAGGTTGGTAGTAACTAAGAAGATTGCAAATACAAATTAATTGAAAGGTGGCTTGGCTCACTCTTATAGAAAGGGTAGGGGGCTTGGACATCCAGAAGGAAATCTGGAGGTTTGAACATTTGCTGCCATCTTGGTAGGTGACAGCATTTAAACTCCACATACCCAAGTGGACATACAGATACAGAAAATGTTGACTGGTCTGCACCCAACATTTAATATGTACCTAAACAAAATGGCATACAAAAGATTTATAACATATGACAGATTCCTGTACCAACACTACTGGTGTTTATTAGACTTGAAATTGCTTTACAGATGCTCCAAGACTAACAACAAGAAACAGTTTCTTTCTGCCACATTGTCAGGGAACATCGAACATACTAATGATTAACAGGAAACAATTTGTAGAAAACACAAGCAACATGTGCTGTAAGGACTAATTGCTTGTTGAGTATAATGTTGGCGTTAGAAAGAGAGTTTTGCCAAGACTGTCTTCAGACTGAAAACTGTTATAATGAAGTGGTTCTTGTCGCATCTACATACAGTTTTACTGATATAAATTACTGTAAATTAATTGACAGAAGTAATTAGACAGATTAGACTCTGTTGGATGTGAGTATCTGAGATATTTATTATTACACTGGTCTTTATCTTTCATGCTTTTCCTGCCATCACATTGAAAATCCTATGGTGTCAGACGCAATGATTGTACAGTAGGTTTCAGAGATACTCCCATTCCCCCAGTCAGCTTTATCTCGTAACCCTTTTTTTCCAGAGTTGTTCCATGCCCATTTGCTGGCATTTGTGTTTAGGTTCTCTTTACCATGAAGCATATAACAACGCTTGTGAGTCAGGAATTCAGCTACAGTAACACTGAGAAAACAAAGCTCATGTTCTCAGAAATGTTAATGGGAATTTAGGTACTTCTAATCACGTAAAGAGGAGCTTATGTTCCATAGTTACCACATGGTGTTTTCTTTAAGTCAGATTCTTGGAAACAACACCGCCATCACATAGGGAGGTACTGTATAGCTCACACGAGAGAATTTTAGTGTCTATTCAAACAAAAATTCAGAGGGACGGGGTTCACTAGGAGCCTTTGCAGAATAGCCTTATACCAGTTCCCTTACAAGTTCCATGGCGTGAACACCCAGCGATAATAGTGACGAAAACTCAGATGTGATGTGTATAGAACTAAATGAGCTCGCAGTGTGGTCACCACCCGAGGACACAGCTCCCGACAACTATAAAGAATTTCTGTCTACTCATCCATGACAGCTCTATTTAATGTTAATGAGGCCTAAACTTAGATATGCTGTGTAAGGCTTTGGGCTGTCAGCCTGGTCTTTAATCACACACACCCTCCCAAATACATGCTGCTGTCTTTCAGTAGCATACATCAGCTTTCAAACTGTTGTGATATTCATGTTTCACACTCAAGTGTAGCATGTTTAAAATTATCACCTTTGTGAAAGTTGTGGGCCTCTTATTATCAAGTTGTTCTCAAACCCTC
The DNA here is from genome assembly GCA_900302695.1 of Helostoma temminkii. Lineage (NCBI taxonomy): Eukaryota > Metazoa > Chordata > Actinopteri > Anabantiformes > Helostomatidae > Helostoma > Helostoma temminkii. Next base: position 87,717 of record OMLM01001320.1, read on the forward strand.
TATTATGGACTTTCAGATGCAGCTGTTTGAGGTTTCCATGTCACACAGAGATAAAGATGCTGCATATCACAGCTCTGCTGCTTCCTTGTAATTACTATTAATGTTTCCTGTAACAAGACATATGGATGAGAATGTTCTCTTATCTCTTATTTTTCTCATCTGCTAATTTGAAAAACCACATAAAACAAACGATATAAACGATACAAAGAATACTCTGAAGCTTAAAATAATGTTGCTTAAATAGCAAACACATGATGATAGTGTCCTCATATCAACCATAATGAAGCCCCAGTGCTATCAAGTAGTGATTATTTTTAACCTCTGGGCTTTAGTAGCAGTAGTAGTAGCAGCATCAAAGACCTCCTATCTACACATGAGTTACAGCTTCACCATTGCTCATGCTATTAGACATCTGCATAATCAATTGTTTACACGTCTTCCTATTAATGTGCACATTTCCTAAAAACTTTTCCTGATGCCTTACATGACAGTAGGGGTCATGGTGGATCAAATTTATTTATTTAGTTTTCTGAATGAGGTTAACCTTCAGCACCAAGTAACACTGTAGCCAGAGCAATACAGTAAGTTAACAGAGGCTATAACCGACACTGCCAAAAGCTGACATGTTACATGGCACCTGCAGCTGCAGGGTGGTTGTGAATATGGTATTCATACAGCATTTTACCATCATAAAGTGATATTATCATAACAAATGAAGCACAGACATTAACGTTTTACCAGGTTTTTTCATAGCAAAAACTTTAACTTCTGCTCTTCTAAGTACTATTGATGCAGAGATCAGAACATGGAGGTGATGCACAATGACATTTGTGCTGCATGTGTCACATATCACTTTTACTTTCACACTTTTTCCAAAAATAACCCTTCCTTCACACAATGAACAATCACCAGAACAACAAGAAATGCACAGCTATATTGTATATACAGCATGGAGCTTATTGATGAGGTCATAAATCATGGTGATTATGGAGGGACATAAGATGCAGTTTTACTTGTGTAAATGCTCAGCATGAGGCAAATGAGGCACACCCCACCCATAAACACAGACAGAGAATATACTACTTATAATGGCTGCGTGTACACACATACATCTTATTTTAAACTGACATCATCTGAGGTTAGAATTAACGACCCAAGCTTATAATAGCTGACGGTACACTTTTGTTTTGTCTATTTTTGTTATGGAGGATGAGCAGACTTTCCTTTACTGACAGGTTTTCCAAACGTTCTGTACAGCAGTAAGGGGTTATGAAGTATAGTGGGTGTAGAAAATCATATAGTCTGTCTGCTTTCAGTTTCAGTTTCAGTGTATTAGTGGAACTAGTTCTGCTTTTTGGGCACCTGAGGAGTTTGGATAGAGGAGCAAGTCATAGGAGAGTAATTGTGAGAAATATAATAACTGGCCTGTATATTTCCATAACTTTAACAGGTAACAGTGTTTGGAGTCAGACAAGTCTTCAGGGCATGATGGGAAATACCTGACACTAACCTGATCTTACAGCAATAACATGGTGCTGTAAGTAAGTAATGTTTGAGTTTTGGTTTAATTTAAAATCTTTTAATTACACTTTGAGAGATATAATGTTAACAAAATAAACGTTATTTTAAGATCGCTGACACTCATTGCTTGGGATTCCATTGTGTGCGTCACAGTGCATCTTATAAGCGTTTCAGAAGTGGCCTATGCAAAGTGGCAGACCAAACTCAGGTGAACAAAGCCTTTACCTCTCACCTTCACCCACTATGGGAACAACGCTCATTCCAACACTCAATCGTTCTAAACCTAAACCTGCAAAAAGTAACTGTGTTAGATTGCAGCTCAGATGTGTAGGAATAGAATGTTTAGGTGGGTGTTTAGATGGAAATGCCCAGAAAACTACTAAAGGGAGACCAGGAGGAATCCTTATCAGATGCCCAAACCACCTTAACCTTCTCCTCAACCACCTGCCTATCAGTCTCATGTTCTGTCATACCCCACAGACATCACTTGAAGCAGCAACTCACTTTCAACCCATAGTGAGCCATAGACTACTCCTCTGTTATGAAAGGATCTGGTTAGACATCCACTGTCTTGCACATTCTTTTATTTAATAATTTCTCACCTTTTATTGATTATTCTCTCTACTTGAATTTGCACAAGTGTAGACATCAAGCAGTCACAGTCTCCTCCAGTTTTAGCAAAAGCCTGCATACATGAAAGGATGTTGTCCGAGCACTTGTCTATTTTCTCTTGGTGTAGACATGCAGAGATTTATGTCACCTTGTCATTTATTGGGCCATGGTGGGCGTCTTGGCTGTGTAATTATGAGGTCTGCTGCTCTTAAGGGTTAAGCATGTTGGTTGGCTAGACACTTCAAAAGAAAACAGATGCAGTGGAGAGCTAATTCAGTTGTTTTCTCTACACCAACGTGCTGAGCTCTGCACTTTAAATATATGCTGGTAGGACCTAGTAACCTCTGTCTGCAGAGAGCTTGAACAGAGGGAAGGGCTTCACGCCTCATGGTGCCAATTTGCCTCTCTGCAGTTAGACCAGGTTAAGTAAAGGTTTGATTCAAAATTCAGTCAGTATTTTATATTTGACGTGTTGATCATAACGTTCAAGAGTTTGGTCCTCATTCTCTTATCTCCCACCTCCTCTACTGAATCCAGAGAGTGGAACAGGACTGACCTGTGTCATGACCCAGCTGACCACTGCAGAGAAGATGGTGACAGAAGATGGATTATGTGACTTCACAGAATTCAGCTTGAAGTTAACCAATTAAAAGCCACTGTTGGGGCATAGACACAGACACAGTAAGGCTCTGCCAAAAACCTAGAGAACAAAGTCCCTGCAGAACAAGCGATGGTGGTATAGTGGTGAGCATAGCTGCCTTCCAAGCAGTTGACCCGGGTTCGATTCCCGGCCATCGCAGATGTGACTAGTTTGTTGCTTTGTGGTGTCATCTTACCTTAGCTGGTATTCACAACATGTAAAACCCAAACTCACTACATTTGCAGTATCTGTTCATAAGCTCTCTGAATGCTGTAAACTGAGACTACACAGTCCTGAATGAAACTGCTGTAGCGATGTACTGCAGCCAGCGTCAAATCACTTTGTCATTGAATATTAAGCTAAGGACCTGTAATATACAATAGCTATAATTACACCTTGCTCTGTTTAATATTCAAATCATTTAATAAATCCATTCATTCACTCAGCTGCACTCAGCAGACATGATATTTGAAGTAGAAGTCTGTATGGATCCACAGCTTCAAATCTAAACTCTGCCCACTCTGTGCTGCTTTCAGCTGTGATATTTATTAATTTATGACGTTTCTGTTTAACCTTGATCAGGTATCTTCAGACGCACCTGTCACATACACTATTCATGTCAGAGCAAATGCCACACTTGAGTGCTGCAGAAATTGTACAACATCAAGTCTGATGCGTCTTCAATATGGAAATCAGCACTGCACAGAATCTGTTTACAAATGAATGGTCTGCAGTACCAGAATATGTTTTACAGCTTGTTCATCTCCAGTACCAGTGTAGTACACAATACTACATAGTGGAACGCAGTGTTTAACATGCCACTTGCATTGTAATACATTCAACCAACATAGTTTACCAGCAAAACAAGGTCTTGTGGATGGCTAAAACTTAATTTGCATGTTGTGGTGTGGCTTAAAATGTTTTATTTGTTGCTGCATGTTTAGTTTAACAAGCTTCTGGCTTACTGCAGGATCTCTGACCACAACACCAGCTGTGTCCCTGTGTCAGTACTGTACCTCTACCAGGGACTGACGCACAACATTCCAAATCCAAAGTTTCCCTTCAAATATAAAATGAACATTTGATTTTTTTAAAGTGGAGCAGCTTATGTTAGTTTTTTCTCTCTCTTCTTTTTTTTAGGACTTTTCAACCCTATATCGAATCATGTGATGACCTGAAACATTATCATTTAGTGATGGACTTTGCAGGCTGGCATAGTGCTGTAGTGGTTAGCACTGTCATCTCATAGCTAGAAGGACCTGGGATTGAATCCACTAGTCAGCCAGGTGCCTTTCTATGTTGTGTTTGCTTGGGTTTCCTTTATCTAACTGCCACTGTAGTGTTTAACCTAAATACCAACAGTCAGTATTTCTCATTTTTAATATATATCAGAAATACTTTATTGATCCCCGAGGGGAAATTGCTTTCGTCCCAGGTGCTCCATGCAAAGGTAGAATACAAGTACATAACAGAAAATTGTACTGTTGTACATATCTGATGGAAATGTGATTAGTTACAATTTTGTGGCACATTTACATGCATATTGTACATACAAATATTTGTTAGAGGTGAGGGAATACATATGGGTTTGGGACTGAATTGCTAATCCTGTGTGGTGAATAACATGCTCTACCTCCTCAGACAAAGGTTCTCAACCCTAGTCCGCAAGTCGTCGTCCCCACTAACCTTGCCCTGCCCACTGCTGATTGCCTAGATAAAGTGTATTTAGTCAGTCAGGAGCTGAAAGATACCAATTCATCCTCATCTGACATGGTATATTTTAGCTTCTGAAAGACTGAACCTATATTTGGAAAACAGGCAGGGCAGGGGAACCTCTGTTGTGAGGGCAATCCATTAATTTGTGGTTGTTGTGACATCTCGTTCAAAGCCACAAATGTCAACCTTATGGTGGTATGAAAAGTTAAAAGGATTCAATTTCCAATCCATTTTTCAACACATATACTCTTGTTAATGTTGATCCATCCAATAGTTGTTGAGATATGTCAGTCTGACAGATAGATGTTGCAAAGAGAAATTCAGAAACTAGCTGCGACACAGATACTGTAACTTGTTTATCCATATGTTCTTACTGTGGAACTTATCAGTAACAGTAGCTGTAAAGTCTAATGCACTGACTTGACTGTTGTGTCCACAGGGAGAGAAGGGTGACCCTGGGCTTGCTGGTGCTGCTGGACCTCAAGGTGCCGCAGTAAGTAGACACTAATTGTATGAATGAATGCATAAAGAGAAATTGTTAAGCGGCAATGTTATTTGATACTGACGCTAAAACACTACTCTGTAATGAATATGCGTCACTTAAAAGTTATTAGAGCATAATTGACTGAGTGCTCTGTGTTTTACAGTAGGTGCTGATGCATGCAGAGATATAGTTTCTGTTAACTCAGCAATATGGGGATATAACAAGTAACTAGTTTTTAAGTGGTTACATACACGTATGAAGGAAAGTGTAATCAGGACATAAACACAAGAGCTCGGATTCATTGCTGCTTTTAAGTACTACTGTGCACTCGTAAACTCAGTGCCCACACACACATGCACTCGCTCACGACCCCAGAGTAAATGGAGCAAATGTGCATGCACATTTCTTTGCGTGTACATGGACAACAAGCATCAACAGTCAGTTTTATTTAACAGCTGAAATAAAGCAATTGGATAAAACTGAAACTTTATTGCTGTAGTGCAGGTTTTGTTTTATAGAAGCTATTACTGTGATATAATCCACCGTACTTTATTTAAAGGTTGTTGAGACCTAGTTGAGAAATTTGTAGTTTTCTGATAACAATCAATTCCCAAAACAGGAGAATTATAGTTGGAGTCATTGATACCGTAAGCAGAATGTTTTACAAAAGAGTTTAGTTTCCAAAATAGATTTCTATGATTAATCTGTAATGTTGATATTCAGAAAAAATATTTATCATGATTGTTTATGGCAACTGGAAATGTCATCAAATTAAAGGGGAGCTCCACAATTTTAAATGTCTAAACTGGAGTGTTAAGTAATACTTCACCTGTGATGTCTTCTGTGGTTCAGCAGCTTTGTCAAATAACCTTGATAATACTATCAAAGGTAGCAGCAGACAAACCTTA
>OMLM01001320.1:98056-122596 GCA_900302695.1 Helostoma temminkii
AGTTAAAGAAATTAAATAAAAGTAATCTTAACCATTTTTGTGTTTTTAATTAAATAATTAAATAATAAATAATTTAATAATTGTGTCAGGTGGAAAAACCTGTAAGATTTAATTATTTAGTGTTCCAGCAATCACTGTACACTATGTGTATCTTTTGTAGTTTATTGTAGCTCTCTCGTAACTTTGTATATTTGACGCAACAATTTAATATGGCACTGTATTGTTAATGTCTTCTTTTATTTAAATGAAGCATATTGCAAAAGCATTTTAAAGAATATCACAGTGTATTTAAATGTTCAGAATGAAAGACTAATATTGATCACTCACTAATATAGTTGCAATCATATACATGTGTAATATGTTTAACTCTGTTTCATCTATTTATTTTTTTACTGTTTTTAATGTCTTTTTAGGGAGAGCAAGGGTTGCCTGGACCACAAGGACCACCTGGAATAAAGGTGACACTGACAACACTGACCTACAATCAATCAAAACATAGAAAACCTTAAAGGAGAGAGGACACATCCTCACATTCAAATGCCACTTCGGCCCAAACAGTGTCTCTTATGGCAGCACATAAGGGGGCTCAACAAAATTTGTGGAGTTCTGTTGCATACATATTTTAGTATTTCGTACTTATTCATGGTTTAGAATTCATGGTTTCAATTTTAAGAGGAAGCACCACTGCAGAAACTTGAGGTGTGATGCCTCATTTTAGCTCCTCATTGAATTCCAGGACACAGTCTGCAGGTAGAAAACACACAGAGGTTCATGTTCTGTGTTGCTGCACTTGTGAATCCTCAGGCTTTGTTGAGGCACTTGCACAGGACACTGAAAGAAACATGTACATCCCACTCATTAAAGCTTCAGCATTCTTATAAAGTTAAAGTTAAATTTCTTACTTCACTTTCTGAAACAGAACCAGAAACACATTCTACAAAGCAATTGGCAAGGTTTGCAAATGTGACAATGAGGCAGGATTACAAATGTCTTTTTTTCTCTCTTTACATTTTATATGGCTACATCCATCAACAACACAACATTCACAAGACACAGAATTCCTGAGGAGAACTTGGGAGGTAGTGGGGTGTAGTTGGAAGAGGACTATGATAGTGGGCCATTTGCCTCACTTTTAAGTGTGACCACTTAGAACAGATGCAAATACATTTACCCATATGTGCACTCAGATGTATTACAACTTAGTTATGTCCAAGCACACTGAGGCTTTTAGCCCCTGATTGTGAAGCTCTATGTTGGCAGGTGAGAAGTAGAGGCTGGGAACATGGAGATAGTGCATGTCTCTTGGCAACAACAAAGGGAATTTGGCATTCCAAGTGGCGATAAAACAGGAAAAACATCCCTTGTGTGAAAGGAAAACCTTAAATAATTAATAGGTGTCATCTGAACTGGCAGTGAAGAAGGGACATTTGATCCAAGTGTGCCTGTCCACAAGAAACCCAAAAGGGGCTGATCCTAGTTCTACACTATGTCTAATTAGACCAAACTGAACCCATATGGGAGCAACAAGTTGTAAAGCATATTCCCAGTAGTTACCTACAGTATGCAGTCTTCTATAACTAGTGGGCAACAGGGTCCACCTGCTTCCATATTTATCTCCACACATAAAAGTGCTCACATTAGCATCTCTGCAGTGGGCTCATAATGAGATCATTAATTTGGCACCGTATGAGTCCATTTGATTTATTCAACAATGCCATTAAGCCAGTGAGTGGTTGTTAATTTAGAACCAATGTAAGATTAAGGAGTGAGGGGTTATGGCTGTACACACAGTAAGGGCACCTCCTTCTGGTAAACAAGATTACACACAGCCAATTACAGCAGAACACTGTGCACACACAATCCTCCGTGGTGATGCCTGGACACTGTGTTCTTCGCTCTGCTCCCCTCTAGTGGTCGAAAAGAGACAGTACGCAGGATAAGTTCAGTGACTCATGAAGGAACAGTTGATAGTCTATCACACATTTGCATTGCATAAACATGGTGAAGCCTGTTGTTGAGTGGTCATTGATCAGCACACAAAACAGTAAACTAGTCTGGATTTTTTCTGTATCCTGGTACAATGCATGGAAGTCAACTGTGCTGAAGACACTGTAATCCATGGTGTAAAACTGAATTCTTTCAATGCAGATTATCAGCTGAATGTTTAGACTGCCTATCTATGAAGTGAACAGAGGTCACCTTTCCACATTTACAAGCTTCATCCTTCTCTCTCTTTATTCCCAGGAGTAGAAGGGAGATTTGCTGTGACGTTATGTCGGCAGTGGGCCTCTGACCTATATGACACACTCATACAGGCACATAGGACACCCTGTATCTAGGCAACCACATACAATCATGTGATAATTAATATACAAAGAAGTCAAACTAATTGTCAGTTGTCTCAGCCAACACCAATCAAATTTGGCAATGTGCCCAAGGTCTGGCTCCTTTTTATGTTTCTTATTACTTGAAATATATGTCATACCACAATCAATTTGTTTCCATAAGTAACTACCAAATTTCAGATACTTATGGAAACAATAGTAATAGTAATGTAATAGTCTCACATGTAAACGTAAGGATCCAATTACAGACAACATAGTTCAACCCAGAAACAAACCTAACCTCAGGTCAGGTCATCAGTTATATTAAAATGTTCATATCCTGTACAAAGCTAACGTTTGCATAATTAGCTAGAAAGCTACATAACTGGTAAAAATCTCTCACCATTATTTGAACACTTGAAATCTTTGGCTAGTGGCCAAACGATAGTGGGGTTTCAACAGGTGTTCACACCAAGCTTGAATCAGGTGGAGTTCAGTATGTGATGCCACACAGCTTCAAGCTGGGCTCTCGATGCAGCAGAATGCTAATGCAGTGTGTTTTTGCATGTGTAAGTATGCAAATGTGGGCGTGCGTGAGTTTGTGTACATGTCCTGTCTGGCATCAATTCTGTCACTGTGAGGATATTTTGGCCTTCTCCTCTGTATTTGAAAAGACAGTTTGAAGGTTAAGACTCTAGGTTAGAATTGGTTAAAGTTAGAATAGTCGGAGGTTTAGGGAATGCATGTCAGTGAGCCTCTACACAACTATAGAAAGACAAGTAAGTGTGTGTGTGTGTGTGTGTGTGTGGACCTGAGCCATCTCATTTCTCTGTCAGTGCCTCCTGACTAAGCCGACCGCTCTCACATTCAGCCCAAAGCACTGTGTCTGTCTCTTTCATCTCATTCTCTCTCTCTCTCTCTCTCATTTCCTTCCTCTCTCATCCCTCCCCTCCTCTTTTCCTTTTCTCTTCCAATATCTCCCTCTTTCCAGGGAATCCAGGGGCTGCAGGGACCGCCCGGAGATATCGGCCAAGATGGTCCCAAGGTCTGTGCGTTGAACGTTATAATTAGTTATTATGCTAATGGCCTGCTGCTCCCCTGCTGCTTGGCTATTCTCAGCCTTTTCTAATACTGTACCCTCCCTTCCTGTTTTTTCGATGTTCCCATGGAGAAAACTGCATTTTGCAGAGGGGAAGTCAACTTGTTTGCAGCCAAATTGTAGGTGTTTCTCAATATGTTGTACAGTAAATGTCATTATGCCAAGGACAGTTCATATTTGTATTGTTGGTGTATGTATGCATGTGTTACACTGCTTCAAAGAGTTTTAGGTTTTATTGCTTTTAGACACAGATTTATTCCTATATTTTTACATAAAACAGGATGTAATCAGAACAGAGAATGATGCTCTCACTCACAAAAAGCTACAAAAATCACATTAAACTAACCTTTATGTGTAAATCTGTGGAGTGTCCCTTTAGAGGCTCTGCTTTTGTTTTCCCAAAGACTGGCACAAGGCACATGAGGACATGTTCATATTTCCTCAACCGTGAAATGCACATTTCCGGTCCCTTGTGAATCTGTATACTCAGCACAGCATGCACAGCACAAAGATGGAAGGAGAGGCAGGAATGGGAGATGGGAGTTTGGAGGAGACATGATGTTTTCTGCGTCACGTTGCTTGATAATTTGGTGATTCAGTCAGTTGCTGAGCTCTTATCAGCACAGTAACAACACACAACACCTCTACTTTCACTTGTCCTAACCAGTAAAAACTGAACTTATTTTTTTGTATTTCTTGAATGAACAGTTCCTAAGCTCACAAAAGCACACAAGTGCTTCTGTGTATTTCAGGCTGGATCCCCTTTTCCGCCAAGATTAGACACTTGAGCGCACGATTCATGCAGTTTTCCCTCAATTTATTTTACATTCTTAAAAGCTAGACAGTAATTTTAGGTTGCATCATCATGTGAACATGTGAAATACTTTACAATGAGACAATACAAGTGGCAGTGCCATTACACAAAGTTTCCCTAAAAAAATAAAATAAAACAAAACAAAGGAAAACAATTAAATACATGAGACGAAACTTATTTGTTTACTTATTGTGGTGAATTATCCGATTTTAAATATTTGTGTGTAGCAAAAACATTCAGTAAGTGCTGTGACCTCCTTTTACTCATCCTCTTCATCATCCTCCTCACAAAATAGCTTCAACTCCCAGATGTTTGCATGATTATGGTCAGAACTTTGACTTGGCCATTCTAAAAAAAGAAATTTTCTCTGCTTTAACTGCTTTTTAGTTAAATTACTTAGTGTTTAGCCTTGTTATCTTGCTGAATGATCCACTCTCTGATAAGCTTCGGCTGACAGATGGATTCCTGTAAAGTATGCATATAACATAACTCAAAATTCATAGATGCATCAATGATGCATCACCCGTCCACAGAACATTCTTTCACTAAAGCAGCAATGTTCTTTTTAGAGATCAATGGCTTTCCCCTTGCAATTCTCTCATGAAAACCATTGTTGTTCAGTGTTCTCCTGACGGTGGACTCATGAACACTGATATTAGCCACTGCAAGAGAGACTTCCAGGTTCCTGGATGTTGAGGTTCTTTGTGACCTCAGACTACTACACAGCATGTTCTCTGTGTGATCTGCAGTTGGCCACTCATGGTGTTGAACGTTCTGTATTTGTGCACTATCTGCCTGACAGTCCACATACTTTGAAAACTTTCCAGCCTGATGAGCATCAACAACCTTTTATGTGAGGTCTTTAGACATCTCTATAAAGCGGTACTGTCAAGATCAGTCAGAGAGGCCTCCCAGACTCACACACTGTGACTGTCAGCCTACTGACTGCAACAAACTGATCATCCTAAAGGTTCACATACTTTTTCACACACAAATATTTTAGATAATTTTCTCATAAAACAAAACAACTGCCTATCACAGGGCTTGGGACCGGTCCAGTGTGTACCCTGCCTCTCATCCAGTGACAGCTGGGGTAGGCTGAAGGGTTCTCAGACTCAAGTGATAATGTATATAGTCAGTAGGTATAAATGGCTAATTTTAACCAGCTGTAGAAAATGCTGCTGCTTATTCATAAGATAATAAGATAATGGTAACACAATAATGCAGATTATACTGTATTGGAATATAACACTCACTGCTCTAATGTCTGATTATATTTATACAATGCTATTGGTTGGGCTTTTGTAAATGATCTTCTTATTTATTCCCAAATAAATAATAAGATCCTTTAACACTTTTTAGTGGTACTAAACTTTTTATTGAGTGGATTATCTAGTTACAAATTAAAAATGTGGATTATTCTCTGAAAGCATGGCTGGACTTTCATTACTTCCACAAATGTGCTGTTCCAAATTTGAAAAGCTTCAGATTCTATCCTGTGAATGTATTAAGCCCTTTTTGTGATGTGCTGCTATGACTGCCACAGCTGTTTACCAGGGAAGCGATGATGATTATTCACTAAACGCTGTCATTTAAATTCATCTTTATTCCACTTCTTTGTGCATGCAATAGTGCACCTATAAGAGTGTAAATATCAGCTACATTCGGACATGCCCTCTGTGACCTGTGTGCTGGTCTACGCGGTGGTTAAACAGAGCCCTGAGGCTTATGTTGAGGATCAGATTCGGTCAGGCTCTCACAAACACTGTCAGACAAATGTGGTGTGTGTTTCATTTAGGGGAAGTGTGGAGAACCAGGGGTTGCAGGTCTGCCGGGTCAGAAGGTGAGTAGGACACTGTCCCTCCATATAAATCTCAACAAGACTGGAACAAGGTTGGAATTACGTTTCACACAAAACATATCTGCATTTGCAATTTATTTGTTTAAAATTGTAATTTTTAGGAGACTGGTAAATAGCCGTAAATAGTCATTTTCAGCATTTTTTATGTATGTTGCTGGTTGTGTCTCTCTAAGTAAGACAAGCACTGATGCTGCTGCATGGATGGAAACAGGTCACGTTTTGTGGTCTTCATATAATTAAGTTATACATAATATTCTACAGTACATTACAGTTAAAAGTTTGTACAGTAAGTTACATCATCCTAAGCCTTTATCTATAGTGTTTTAAAACTACAAAAAAAAACTACAAAAAAAGTGACCAAAAAAAAAAAGTGAAATCAGTGACATTTGTCCCAGACTTGACTGACAGATTCAAAGCAGTAAATTTGCTTTCATCTGTACACTGTTTGCACCTTTCCCTCCCCAGTTCTATCAGGTCTGCACTGGAGCACACATAAAAGTTGAAGTTAGAGAGAGTTCAACATGCTGGTGGGATTAGTGAGGGCAGAGTTAATTCCCCCTGAGGGATCAGGGTGTGATCAGGGTGACAACTTTTGGCTTTTTCGCTTTTTTAAACCAACCTCATTCTCTGTCTTTTCTCCCCGTACAATCAGCCGACAACATTTTTTTCACCACCCTTCAGCTTCTTACTGATGAGTAACAGCTACATTTTTACAATTGTTTGTTAAGTGACATGTTTCTGAGCAATTATGTCCATAATTGTCGACCATTGTGATGTTAAAAAAGACTGAGCTGTCTATGCGGTGCTACTTAATTACAGGTAACCTTTTGTTATTTTGAAGGTGCCCTCCTTTGACGCAGATGTTACATTAGCTTTTAGGAAATGGTGGTTTCATGGCATGCATGAAAAGTTTTCACTCAAATGTCTTTATAATGCATATTTATTCAGCCTTGATTACTGGCTAAGAACATTTTCATTGCAGCAGCGTGGGGAGTTGTCACATGGGACTGAATAGATAGTTACACAAACACACCTGAAATTTATTTTAGCACTCTTTTTATCTGCTGGATTAAGATGCTCCCATGTGGGGAAAGCAAACAAAGACTTAATAGGTATAACGTTTTCCAACCAGTGAATATTATTTCATTCAAAGCTTTTCTTGAATTTTTTTTTCTTGCCATGAACTGTTTTGCAAAGTAGCTGTTCAGTAGCTGTTCTTGTTTCCGTTCAGGGGGAGTCAGGTCTTCCAGGCCTGCCAGGTGGAATGGGGCTGCCAGGGTTCAAAGGTCACTGGGTGAGAAAGTCTCAATGTTTGTAACAACTTGAACAAAGTCCAAAAAAGTACCTGCATGCTTTTTTCACTTAATGAAGTTATGGTACATGCTTTGAATAATTCTGTTATTTACATGTCGCCCTGTGAGTTTTAAATCAAAATGTAAATTGGAGATGTTCTAATGTTAAGTGTTGTATTTTAGGGGGAGCGAGGAGAGCCTGGTGCGAAAGGACACCAGGTATTGTACTTTTTCCTTTACATATCTACTGGAAAGTTACACTGATTGGGTCATGAGCCACACAACTCCTGTGCTGAAGCATAACTTTGAGAATTAACCATTAATCATTGAGTTAATGTTTTAACTAGTAGTTGGTAAAGTAGAGAAAGAAAGACAAAGAACCACTCTGGTTCTGAACATTGCAGCCAAAAACTGTTTGGTTCGGGACCTAGAAAACAAACTGAATCCAAACGGGAATTGTGACAATCACGAGTGGGTGTTTACTAAAGCCGAAACAATAAAAGCAAAATGGAGCAGAAATGGCAGAAAAAGAGAAAACTAACTGTATGACTCTAATGTCAAACAGTGGAAAAATGTAGAAAATATGATGCAAATAAGGCTTTTCTCTTTGTTCTGTGCATTCATTTCTGTACCAAAGTTTACCAAGAGCCAAAACAAACTCAAGATTCAATATCCAAAGCTTTGGTTCTTTAATCTCTGGCTACCATATATCTGAAAAGTGAGGGTGCCTTTCCACAGCAGCATTGCAGCGACATAATACTGTAAGCGGCTTTCAGACATGCACTGGAACCTGAACATAACTAGACTCAAAGCCCTATAGCACCAAGTCCAGAAATGTCACAGCATGATCTCTGGCGTGTCACATCATTCCATGCTCTCAACAGGCGGCCCACCATTGAAGTAATTTCATTTAGGATGCTCGCCTTTTCAGTAGAAGCCTTTGCTATTAACACCATATGATCCTGATAGATTTAGTTGAAAAGACAGAGTTAGAATAATTCACAAGTCTCGTTCTGTTGCTGTTTGTAGTCTAATGTCTGGGACTTGAAAAGTCTGCCTTTATCAAGACACATAAAAGCATTAAAATCATAGGCGTGGTATTTAATGACATTTTATGTGGTAGAAAAAAATTGAAAATCTTGACCTTTCAGACATTATTCCAGGGAACTACACAAAAACCCTGTCAACAGGACGTGTTAAAATATTAACTTATTCCCACGATGTAGGGTTTACTACTACGACATTCAGTTAAGTACTTTAGGTCAAATTTATTACACAGGTCTTAATATCCAGTTACTTTGGAATCGTTGCTGTTTGGACACAGACTACAGACCATATCCCACACTGCTCTTTTGATATTGATATAAAGACTTTGCCTTGTATTGTATCTAGTATGTACTGCACTATACACTAAATGGTGTTGTGGTTTAATAACAGCTATGTTAAATTTATATCCATTCTCCATACTGTGTTGTGTTTATGAGCACATGAACATCTCCGCACTGTGGCAACATGAAGCCACCACACTCTTCCTTCTACCGTCATGAGCAGCATCAATCACAAACTCAGCAATCAAAGCATGCCATGAATGCTGTGATTCAGCTGCTCCCTCATACGTGCACTGACGGAAAACAGTGTGACTGTCCAGCGGAGTAGAGAAAGAAGAGCAGTGTGTTGCCTTTCTGTAGGATGCAGTTGGAAAGCCACACATAAGACAAAAAGTCAGGTTTGTTAAAGGTCACTGGTAGCCAATTCCTATCCTCTCTCTGGCTGCTAGTGGTAATCATGACCTTTTCTCCACTGACACACACATAGAATGAAGATATGGACCACCACACAGTAGAACACACATACAACTACGATGCTGGATTGATGCTTAATCTCACCCTTACACAAACACCCACACATACACACACAAACAACGACACGGCACTATGAATGTAAACAAATTTTCAGTTAATCATGATGTATCTTTACGCAGGGGGAGCGAGGCAGAGATGGAGAGCCAGGAACTCCTGGTGTGCCTGTAAGTGAAGAGTCATTATGCTTCCACTGGATGGCAGTGAAGCTTATGTTTCCAAAAGTTTAGAGGCTCAGATTTAAATGTATGTGTGTGTATGTGTATGTGTGTGTGTGCAGTTACAGGGAACAAATATTCCCACAAGGACACGAGGATGAGGAACAGAATCTTGGCCAGTTTTCCTTAACAAGAAGCTAATTCAGGGTTGGAACCTAAGATTCTGGTTAATGACATTTGGTTAGGTTAAATGTTGGTTTAATATTATTTGAATATAGGCAATAACACAGAACAGGTCAAATATTTTAAACTAGTATTATGGCAGAATTTATACAGTAGCATAAATCTATACAACACATAAAATGATTTTTATTTTTTGCCTGCATGTAGTTAATTACATAAATCTCCTAATGCAAGTGACTGTAAAAACTTTATTGCAAAATAAATGTGATAATAATTAAGTCCAGTAATAAAAGACCACTCTAAAAGTGACTTTACAAGTTGCTCTACAAGATTAGAATTAGACAGCATATAAAACACATAAAAAGCACAATAAATGACTCAACAGAAAACACAATCAAACTGCAGAACAGAGCATGATAAAATTAAAGAAAGCTGATTAAATAAGAAGAGACGAAATGCAAATGGAGGCAGTGAAACTCCAGGCATAAAATAGGTTTACAATCTATTTCCTGTATCCGCACCTCAAGATTGCAGCCAAAACTGTAGTAAAATTTGTTTATTTGAAATAGTGGATTTGCTCACAAAGTCAGTGTTTTGCCTGTGGAATCTTATTACAAATATTTACATTGTTTCCCAATAGTAATATTGAGAAACTTTATCTTATCGATGGAGAGCCCAAAATAGAGGACACTATTGTATCTTATCTGTGTCGCACTATTCACCTTTCTTTAAGCCTTTAACATTTTTGAGAGACTCATAGAACATGTTCATACAGTGTTATGAAAAGTATTTGTCACACTCATATGATTCAGATCATCAATCGAATTTGAATATTACACAAACATAACACCTGAGTAAATACAAAATGCAGTTTTAAAACTATGATTTCATTTATTATAAAAGAGGTTGTCCAAACCTGCCTGGCTCTATGTAAATAATTAAATGCCCTGAAAATCTACATTTTGTTGTGCCACCCTGCAAACAACTGCAATCAATCATTTGGGATAATTGGCAATAAGTCTTTATTATTGCTATGGGGGAATTTTGAACCACCCCTCTATGCAGAATTGTTTTATTTTAGCCACATTGGAGGATGAACAAGGCCTGCAGTTGTTCAGATGCTGCTCTGGGTTCTTTTATGACCTCCTGGATGAGTCTTAACTTTACTTAACTTTGTGTAATATTAGAATTTGTTTGATGGTCTGAATTATTTAAGTGTCACAACTATGCAAAACAAACAAAAATAATTGCAATAATAATAAGTGCTGTGGTTGTCACTGCACGATAACTGTACTTATTTAGTCATGGTGGTTCCAATCTTTTTTCTGTTGTTTGAAAAATTATTTTTAACAATGACTGTGTTTATGTGCACTTTAACAATTAGATTACTAAGAGGGGAAATTGGTCAATTAGTGTACGCGCACTTAAGAACCTAGTTACTGGAAATCCGCATATACAGTACAAGCAGCAGATTAATAATCAGATTTCGTCCTGTGTAGCTGTCCGCAGCACACACATTGACCCGTTTATGCCAATGTGTGTGTGTGTGCATGTGCTCTGAGCCGCTGGTCGTTAACACCAAGTGATAGAAGTGACAATCACATTTTTCCTTTTAATAATTTGAGTGTTTTTATTCTTTTAGTTTATGTTTTTAATTAAGTTTTTCAACACTCCACCACCACTTTTATGTCTTTGCATATTTTCATAAAAAGGACCTTTATACACAACCTTATCAGAGTGTTATAAAATTTTAGAGTGTTACAGTGGCCATTTATATAGTTAATGGGGTTGTTGCAACAAAACTGTGGCCAGTGAAAATGCTGAGAAGTTTAGAAAACCACTTGCCACAATGGCTAGTGAGCAAAATAGTTATTGTCAAGCTCTGGTGTTAATTAATGAGCCTTAGAGGTGCAGTAGGCACTTCAGACAGAGCCAAAGCTGTCCCCCTCTGCCTGTGCTAAGCTACTGTAACTTGCTGCTGGCTGTAGCTTTGTTTTTACTACGCTGTAGTGACAGTTCGATTGATTTTCTGTTTAAAGTCTGGCCAAGAATGCAAATAAGAACACTACCCAAAATGTCAAACTATTCCTTCAATGAGCGAACAGGTGTGGAGTTTTTGACAGGATGAGAACCAGATGTGCAGGAACTGGGTCAGGTGAGGGACAGGAGTGTAAAAGTTTAGAACTAGTAAGATAAGAAAGGAAGGAAGGAAGGAAGGAAGGATAATTAATGATTATTATAAGAATCTTAAGAGGGGACCAGTGGTATGCATAGAAGTAGGCTCGATATGGTATAAGACATGAAATGAAAAATAGTATATTTGAAAAATCTCCAGTGGCCTACTGAATGAGGCAAAGCTTGTATCAGCACAAAGATTAAGATATTATTTAATGCCAAAGAGATGGAATTCCAAAAAATGCAAAATATTTTCATGTACTTGGCAGAGAGGAATGGTTTGATCTTGACAACACGCTATAATAAGGTTTCACATAATGTGAGAGTAGCAGCACAACATGACTGACTTAACATGTTTCTCCATGTTGAGATCATCTTCATGGTCAATAATTGGTAATTGCTCTGCGATCTGCATTTTCGCCGACGTATTAATTGATATTTTTAATACGAACAATACCAAAGGACGAGCATTTAAGAATCAATCAATAAGAATTGATTACAGTGGTATCGGTTTTCCCAACCATAGAGGGGAATTAGACAGTGAATCCAGTCAGACGTGTGTGTGTGTGTGTTCACAGTATGTATCTTGTCTCAAATAGAGACAGTTGTGAGGTATTTTCTGTGATAGATAAAACAATTGTGTTTCTCAGGATGCAGCTTATTGTTCAAGCTTGTTTCACAGTGTTGAGAACAGCCCGACTTCCATGTGACAGTCTCTCAAGGCTAAATGCATCAGCAGTGAATCACAAGTGTGTCACTGCTGAAATGACTGACATATTTTTGTCTTCACACAGACTTCCTAATTCCTGCTGGGTAAAATAAATACAACTCTGCATGCAGTTCTGGAGAAGAGAGGATGTGTTCTGTTTAAACAGTGTCCTTTATCACTGTGGCTTTTTTTTTTAAGTAATGTGGCAATATGAGTGTATAGCACGGCTCAGGTTCAACAAAGATGAAGATCTGCTACAGGATGGTGAAAAAAAACAAATAAAAACAAAGCAAATGCACAATAATGGGAAAAGGAAGAACAACAGTATGTCCTAGTACATAATTCTACAAAAAAATAAGCCTTTCAGAATTGCTCTTATTACTGAATGGTGTTCTTTAAGGACTAGCAGATGCATGTTTCGTCATATTACAACAAGACACAAAAAAAAAAGCAGAGAATGCATTGCAATAACTAATTTGAAGTGTTTTGTAAGCCAGTTGTTTTGACAGAGAAGAGAGCGGTTCTGCATCAGCAATGCAGAGCAGCAAGCACAGCTCCTCTGACATACTGTCTCAGCCTTTGATATGTAAGCAGAAGTTTCTAACTGTCTCTCTCCATTTCACCCTCTTCTCTTTCCCCCCCATCCTCGCTTGCTCTCCTTTCTTTCTTCCGTCAGGGCGAAGAGGGACCCAGGGGAAGGAAAGGAGAGGTTTGTCGAATTAGACTTTGCGGTATTAGATATAATCCATTCTGTCTTATTCTGCACCGCAGTGAGAAGCCCTGTCAAGCCTGCATGGCTGCTATAGAAGACTTACAGAGCCAATACCTCCAGGCCTGGGGAAATCTGGCCCCCCGGGCAAAAATATGCATCACAAAAGCACTCTTTTCTAAAGGGGCACACATCCGAAATATCAAACACACTGCACTGTCTGCTGAATCACAATTTATGAATGTATAGCTTCCCTCAGTTGTGCAAGTGCTGTATCATTTGGGGGATCTTATTGATATATCAACACTGTATTACATGCTTTTTGGTCACAGATAATAGCTGTGAAGGTGTAGTAACCATAGGAATACTAGTCTATGGATTTATTAGCTATAATTAGTTTATTATTATGCTTGTCAACTCTCACATGTGATTCAGACAGTAAAAATGTCAACAGTAGACATTAGTTTTGGGCTTGGGAGTAGTGACGTTATATCACATGGCCAACCAGCTAGTACTCCTTGCAGCAATGTCACAGCAGAGATGGTGACTCTGCCATGTGCCGTTTTATCTGCCAGGTTCACCAAGACGTTCACAAACTGATCCATGAAATTAAAAAAAGCACTCACAGTAAATATGAGCGTTTACAATGTCAGAACTTTCGACATCAATTTTAATTTGATGTGCGCGTTCCTTGCAAGTAGATGCTCACTAAGCCCATGTTTAACTATAATATTATTGCTACTGATGCATTTCCTCTGTTATATTTTGTCAGTAAATACGTTTTTCACTTTATTACATTTAGTCAATATAGTTACTAGTTGCTTTTCAGATTGAACATGTTCATTTTCTGCTGCCAAACAGCTGCGCACAGCAGCAGCAGCAAGAAAGCACAGAACAAATGCAGTGTCAGTGGAATCAGATATCTAAACAAGCTAAACAAAACTCTACCATATCAGTTGTATTATCAGCTGTAGCTAGCGAGCTAATTGTCCCTAAATGGTTGCAAATGTATCGAGCTTTAGTTTCTGCAGTCAGCTTGTTTTAAAATGTGTTGTCTGTTGTATTTGGACAAACTTATATCATGTAACCCACTTGACTTGGCAGCCAAAAACAGAGGTATAAACCCTGGTTTACCCTGATTATTACAAATTTTCTAATTTTTGGACTAGTGCATACACCTGAGTTTAAAAGTTATAAATCCCTAAGCTCATAGACAGTTTTCCAATGGCACGATCTACTAATTCACAAGCCGGCAAACATTATTTTATTATAATCATTAGTTTTTATGTAAGCTCACAAACTACTGTCACCAATTAGCTGGGATATAAGCCTTGGCCAAGGGGGGTAGCGCAGAGATAGTTTACTATAAAATAAAACTATTTCTTACACTTTTGCTTCTGTGTGTTTTTAGTGAACGGCCAATTGATCTTTACTGATTAAACTGCACCTTTTGGTTTGGATTTTACATTTTTTCTCTACTGTAATGTGATATTTTCGGTTCTTTCTTGTTCTTATTTAGAGGGGCCAGACAGGTGATGTGGGCCCCAGGGGACCTGAAGGAAAAAAAGGGGACATGGGCCACATGGGTCACATGGGTGCTGTGGGTCCCAGGGGATTTCCTGGCCAGGATGGTTTACCAGGCCAACCAGGCCAGCCAGGATATCCAGGAAAACCTGTAAGTGTATGTGAACCCTTGTCACACCATCTCCTGGCAAATAAGAGAGAAGTAAAACAAAAATGGTCTGAGAGATACAGCCAGTGATTTCCTGGCTGGCATGGGAAAGTTGAGTTTAGAAATAATGGGGCTGCGGCTGCCAACGTGTGTGGGCCGTGTGAAGACTAAGCGCGGAGTGCTGAGAGGATCCTGCAAATCGGCAGACACACTCAATCACGAGTTGAGCCTGTTTCCCCAGTCCCAGAGTGGATTCAGCTGAATCAAAGTGTAATTGTGTGTTACAGGGCAAGCCTCCCTCAGATGAACACCTTCTAAAGCTCTGCACTGATGTTCTGCGTAGTAAGTCTCTGTTTGTTTTATGTCACTTTACCGAAAACCAGAGAGAAAAAGGCAGGTTCTGAAGTTCAGTGTAAAACTGTTATCTCATACATAGAGTTGTGAAACTTAATCTGCTAATCAGTTGTCATTACTGTCATATTACCATCATCTTCATTTTCATTAAATAATCAGTCACAGAATGACCATGTATCTTTAATATTAAAACATAAAACAAAACAAGATCGAGGAACAGAGGAATTACATCTGCCAAACAGCTGACTCTTTTTCACTCAAGTGGTATTACTCATGCTGCACAACTTCTCCATTTTTAACTGAAAATATGTAAAAAAAAAAGAGCACCATAACACTGTACTTTATGTAGAAATAGTGTTTTTTTATGTAACTGTGTCAACACTATTAAGAGAAACCCAAATGATCATGAATCTCTTATTGCACCTAATTTTCTAAGAATATCTATGAAGACACATTCTGCCCGAGCTTGCAGAGTTATGTGGTCAAATGTTGTTACAAAAGCAGTTCTGGCAGGATATTTAATAAACTATTGTGTTTCTCAGCACCTTCTGGCTGTATCTTGCAGACCAGCTCCCAGCACTGCTCCAGACCCTGGTCCCTCCAACTATATGTGAACCCTGCCAGAGTGTGAAGGGGCCGCCGGGTGAGCCAGGAGCACCAGGACCCAAAGGCTCCATGGGAACTCCAGGCTATCCTGGCAGAAGTGGTGCTCCTGGTTATCCAGGACCTCCTGGAATGCAGGGTCCCTCAGGTCTCAAAGGTGATAATGCAAGTTTTTTTTTAAGGGATTAACCTAACACCTAAAGACAGATTTATGCCATTTGAAGGCAAAACTCCTTTTAAGATAGTGTCTGATCCACTACATTAATAAATAAAGAACAACTTCATGAACTAGAGCAAGGACAAAATTTACTGTTGCGATCATCAACGATTAAAATCGTCACAGTGTCTACGACAAACAAATTGGACGAGTTTATGTTCACTGTACCCCATAAAACAAGATCATTAAACAAGGGAACATCAGTGAAAGTCAGCAGAGCAAAGACTACAAATACTGAATGTATCGCAATGAGCTGTATGTGATTTATCACCGCTTCAAGACAGAGAGTGGCTAATCAGCTGTGAAAGATGCCAAACTGTACCACTTCACTGCTGTGTACCATTTCAGCTCATAAGGTCAGGATAACAGCAAATGTAGAGGTGTCAAACTGAAGCAAGAGACTGAAAGCTGAGGAAAAGAGGAACTGCATATTTACATACTGATATTTTACGCATGCATACAATGTTGAAATCCATACTAGGATAATTACACTGATGCCATTTATCGTTGCCAAGTTGGCTGGTATGATGTCTTCTGTATCTCTGGTGGTGCTTTGTTAAGTTGGAGAAACCAAGGCCATAGCGCAGTGATGCCACAAAATATTTTAGACTAGACGTTCAACAGAAAGCCTGAGCTTTAAACTGGAGCCATGGTGTTTAAAGGTTGCACATGTAGATATAACAAGAACAAAGACTGGTATGATTGTAGGTTGCTAAAAGCGCTACGCTGGATGCAGTGACTGATGTTATGTCTATAAAGTGACACTAGAGAGCAACCGTGTAGAGTTGGTCTGTAATGGAATGTTTAAAATAACCAAATAAAAGAATATTGTATTTTTCTTACAGTCAGTCATCTGGATTGATATTTATAGCAACAGCAAAGGAAATAGCAACACTAACAGGACCTCACTGGGAACTGACATGGTTTTAGGGAGGAGCTAACTGATTGGTCAGTCTTTGGAAATACATCAACTGCTATTGTATGAAGTGTCATGAAATGCTGTAGAAGCATATCCGTGGTTCCCAAAAGATGAATTCACATAACTTAAGTAATGCCCCCACTTTTCTGCTAATGCTGCCATGACATGACATTTTTGGTTTGTTAGTGACACAGTACAGATATTTGTCCACTGCTTTATGTAATAATTGTAATAACTTTGTTAATACCTGACTTTTTATCTATTTTAGGCATCAGTCTAGAATTGTCATTTGTCCAATACTTTTGTTTATAAACATATTCTCGCAAACAAATGACATTAGCTCTACTTTATTTAGCAGCAATTAGCAAATGTTAGCAACACATATAGCCAAGATGCTTAGTGCTAAAACTATAATTAGCCCATAGTGGGGCTTTGAGGTGTTGACACTGTTGTAGACATTGTCTTTTGTCAAAGACTCCCAGACCCAAACCTTCACATAACCCTGTCCGATGTCCTGTGGTTCTGTTTTTATTCTGGTGAGGCCCTCACATCAGCCTTGTGAAACTTATGAAAATAGCAGGTTCAAGTATGAGTTCAGCAAGTTGCTGCGTGGAACATAGAGTCGGAAACTGGGCCTCAGACTAAGGAGGCAGCATTGTTTTGCACATAGATAGGTACCAGCTAATGCTAGGTTAGCTCAGAAGTCAGGTATGTAGAAATATATGTAATTTCTGAAAGTGGAAGGGAGGAAGAGGAGTAAAGGTATATAGTTTAACAGGAGCAATGGAATAGTCTTACAAAAGTGAAGACATTTCTTAAACATGGTCCTTGATGTCCTTAAGGACTTGGTTTGAGAAACCCTTGTTTAAATGAGCACTTCATTAAGGTCAGTTAACATTTTTAGGCTCTGTAGGCTCACATGTATTGCACAGAATCTACCAAATGTTTTCTGGTAAAAATTTTGCTTTTAACATAAGTTTTAATATGTAATTAAATGCTGCACAGGACTAGACACAGGTGCTTTACAGGGAACATAGTCTTTAGTTTCCTGCAGCTCTAAACCTGACAGTCCATTTATAGATGTGCTAATGACATTTGTTGAGGAGACATGTTTTGTCCCTAGGCGACATTGGACCAACTGGGCCCAAGGGGAGCAAAGGAGAAGGTTACCGAGGACCTCCAGGACCACCTGGACAGCCAGGTATGTGAAAGGTCCTCCTATCAGCCTGTTTTCTTCAAACATGGTCATTAATTATTCCCTTGTTCTTTATAACTTGCAGTTATTTTAGCCAGCCAACCGCATTGTCCTGAGAGATAATAGCTTTTAGATGTGTGCAAGCATTGTGTTTGTAACCTTACACATTTAACCCATGCTGCTGTCATGCCTTCCATTAATGCAGAAGAAATATCTTCTGTTATCTGTTATCATGTTATATTTCTGGATACATAGTCTTCTAATATGTCTTCCATGTCACTGCAGGAATTCAGGGTGCTCGTGGCTTTGATGGGATTGGCCATCCAGGCAACCAGGGCATTCCAGGAAAACCAGGACCACCGGGATATCCTGGTAAACGGGGTAGCCCTGGGATACCAGGGGTGTGTGACCTTTCAATGTGTTATCAAACCTACAACCTCAGGGAACATTACAGTAAAGGGCCCAACGTCTGATGACACAGCAGTGTGGGAGGGGCTGCTTTTTATTAAAACACGCAAGTGGTTTAAGGAAGCAGAAGATTTACTGTATCATTGAACTGCAGAAATGTGTGTAACTGTCAACTCCTTTATGACACAGTGTGGAGCTGCATAGGAGGTAGATATAACCTCATAACCTAAACTTAAACTGAAATGGTAAAGGTGCTGATTCATGACCATGGTATTCAAGATTAAAGATGGTCAGCAGGTTAGCGAACTAGCTTAACAGGCTAACATGGCTACATTCGACTCTCAAAGACTGACAGCAGGTTGGTTTCTAGTCCTAAAAACACCTACAGTAAGGTTGTAAGTGACTTGTACTTTTTTTGTAACTAGCAAGAGATTTCAGATTTGTGACAACATTAAAAAATAGCTACCTCCGTTTTATTTTATCAGAGTTAATGACAGGCTTTGCTAACAGACAATGTTTTGTTACAACAGTATGCATGTACAGAAACAAATCTACTCAGTAAACTGTTAAATACAGTTGATGCTGAAATAAAAGGGCATCACGCATAATAAAGCCAGATAAGACTTTTAGCTTTTCTAGACTAAATCTCCTCTGGACAGAACACATTCATTCACTGTCTGTTTTTTCTAGTTGTCATTTTTGTTGTCTTGTTTTTCACTATTATCGGCTATTTCCATTGCTTATTTCCATTCCATTGATTACCATGAAATATCAAAAAGGCTTCAATACCTCAACTTCAGTTTATGCAGGCCTCAGTGTTTCCTGATTTTCCATTTTAACAAAATCACTAACTGTTGCCAGTTTTCATTTTCTTAAGCCTGTCTTAAAACAACACTAAAACACTGAATCACATTTTCCTCAGAGTTATTAGTCCTCCTGTTTATACAGGTCTTTAATGCCCGCAGTGTAAGAGGGGTCTTTTTTCTGAGGACATTCACATTCACATTTTCTTTGTTATTATTTTTCCATTGAAATTCAACGGCAAAGCACAAAGATGGTATTTAGTGCCAAAAACACTATCGTTGGAGCATAGGCATTTGAACTGATTAACTGAGACTGTTAATGGCTCACGTTATCATTAGATAAACATATGAATATTTTTTTGCACAGACCAGGGCCCACATAATTTCCAGCTTTAGTAAAGGATCTATCCATGATAATTACGAGGAATCACTAAAAAGGAAAAACAGCTCAGTGTTCATATGGGCATCTGACTGTTATTTTAAGATATACTGAAATTGTAAAACTGTCCTTTTAGTGAAAAATCTGTGAAACCTAATTATATGTGCTGCTACATTACAATAATAGCCTCCTAGTGGATCAAAGGGCATGATCCAGCCCATTAGTAGAAC
This sequence comes from Helostoma temminkii, assembly GCA_900302695.1. NCBI lineage: Eukaryota > Metazoa > Chordata > Actinopteri > Anabantiformes > Helostomatidae > Helostoma > Helostoma temminkii. Next base: position 118,020 of record OMLM01001320.1, read on the forward strand.
ATGTAGGCTCATAAACTGACACATCTTTTCATCATTATGTTATGTCAGTTGTAATGACAAAAATAGGATTTTCAAGAAGTCCCAACAGAAATGAGTAAAGAAGAGAAATTCTTTTTATATTTAATGTTCAATATGCAAAATGGAATATGCTGTTCTCCTTGCTAGTTTCTAATTTAGCTTTTAGTCGGCCCAGCTAGCTATTTATTTGACCACATTTACTTTTATGAGGTTACACCCACAATGTGAATGAATGAATTCATTTTACAATCGTGTCTATATTTTTAAAGTTCAGTGTGGAGAATACTGTTGACACAACTCCTTCAGAGCATACCATGTTACCTAGTTAATTAAAAGTGTGGCCTCCATTTTATGGTTTAAAGTCAATTTGCATTACTCAGCAAAGTCTATAAAGTCAGTTAAAGCAGCTAAACCACAGTTTGATAACAGAGAAGTTATCCAGCGCCCAGTTCAAAGTTCACAAACACTGTGATTTAAAATGCAGAAAAACCTAATCAGTTTCAAATCTGTTGTTTGTCGCACTTGGAAGATGCCAAAGTTTCTCTGCTCCAAGTGTAGTGAGCTGCGTAGTTATTCAAGCCTGAAATGGTGCTACATGTAAGTGCAGCCTCCTGCTGGAAGAGTTTACAGTTATTATCCTACTATTTATTACTATTGATATATGTAATACCAGGGCATTTCTTTTCTTTTCTTTTTTTTTTTTTGGAAGTATAATTTTACTGTATGACAATAACACGGTTCTTTGGTGTATGTTGCCAAATCTTGCATTGAGCTTCTAACTTTTCAGCTTCATATCTTGCAACATTAGTGTTATTTCAGTTAAAGGCTTTAAAGTGTAAAAATCTCTTACCTGACATGCTGCATTACTGGCTGCTTTGTTTTTTACACATGCAGAGTACTGTTTGATTTTAAAACAACATACAGTATTAAAGATTTTGCTCTTCCACTGATGTACAGTTGCCCTATACGTTAGTGCCTACATCAATTAAACAGCACGGAAGTTATTACCTTTTATTTTTTACACAACTGAATCATAGTCAATTTAATTTTTTATCTTAAAAAGTTGTAGATATATGTTGAAGCAACATGGCAACCTTTCAGAACTGGGACCCAGTCTTTCTGTAAGAAAATTATTTTAATGTAAAATCAGGTGATCTCACAGGTATAAAGGTATAAAGTCACAGTGCAGTGCTGTGTGTTTCAGTGACTATAGTCTAAATATACCTGTATGTGGAGGGTCTAGTTGCTGGTGAATTAGCGTTGGCTAAAGAATAGATGGATTATCAGAATAAGAAATATGCTTGTTTACAAATAAAAACCAAAGCAGATTTGAAATGTATTTTTAATAGATAGGTTTTGCGTGTGGCCCATATTTATTGATGAGTTCCATTTCAACCAATTTCCTCTTTTTATTACTAAAAAACATGGGCGCTAACCTTTTAGCTGTTTGTAATGTGTCATTTCTGAGAAGTGACGTTCTTAAGTAATAGTCTCCACTACACTGTGTAGGAAGCTGATAATATAGTGCAGGAGGTATAATAAAATTTCACACAAACACTTCCACTAGGTTCTTTTCTCAGATTTGTTAGCAATTATGCCTTTAAGCATGTATAAATCGATCAGTCATCTATAACTCAAAATATACCCCAGGAAACATCACATTGTATGACTTTTTAAGTTAATATATAGGTAATATTCATAAGTGCTTGAAACTTGTTGTTTTGACTATGTTATTGTTGTACATACTGTAGGAACAGACATTGAGTTATTGCATTCTATTTTGTTGTAAAATGATTTTATACCAAAATAAATTCTAATTATATAACACTGACTTTTTATTGACTTCACAGCAATTATCATGAATGAATTTCTGTCAGTACAGGTTTTGGATAACTGACATAAAGCTCTGCTGTGTCTGCACAAAGACCAGAGGCAGCTGATCAGCAGTTTGACTAACACATAACTGTGTGTTAGGATCTTCTCAGATCATCTCATCATATCACACATGACAGATCTGCCCTTTTAAATACCCCAATGTTTGATTTTCAGGTGCTTGTGGTGTGAAAGGAAGTAGATTATGTGCAGTATTTATGGTAGTAGATGTGCATCATTTTAAAGACTAGCTACTGGCATGATAGCATGAAAAGCAAGTCGGATAACTGTAGAGGTATTTTCTGATTAGTCAAAATCCGCCGTGTGTTATGTTTGCATCCTGCTCTGTGAACTCTGCAGTTTATTTAGTCTGTTTGAGAGTTTTGATGGCACCATTTATGTGGTCGGCACATTCAAATATATGCTTGTTGCACAACCTAGTTGTGTTAGAGCTTCAGGCCACAGTCTGATGACTTGATGCTCTCCTTCCCCTTCAGGACATTCAGGTAAGGATCAGAATTTAGATTTTCATGGCAAGTTTCCCTGAAGCAGCAAAGCATCCCACAACATTACACTGACACATGTGTGGTTTCATTTAAGTATGATGTTCTTTTTGTGGGATTTAGTATTTAGTTTACAGCATATGTCTACCAAACTGTTCAATCTTTGACTAATAGAATGTTCCCCAAAAGCACTAAATGTCATCTGGGTGTGTTGTGGCAGAATTTAGTGTCTTTTTGAGTAAGCTGTGGTTTTCACCTCACTATGTTTGCATTGATACAATATCTACACAGTGTGTATTGGATAGAGTCAGATTTATGGAGTCCCAGGTTTAGATATAGTAAGTAACGGGGGCATTACTCTTTCCTCATAGGCCTATTTGGTTTGCCATTATCGTTTTGCTTCACTAAACACAGTGTTCATTTGAAACTTGTATTTTGTGTTTCCTTAATTTGCTGTGTTTAATATAACAATCTGAAACTGTTTAGTATATATTTAGATTTTTTTCTTTCTGTGCAAGACTGTACATCTTTAGCATGTCTTTATATGACAAAACAAAAAAGAAGACTGTGGGTGTTATGTGTCTGACAAGAACCTTTAGTTTCTTGCAGCTTATTTTCACACAAAATATTAGTCAACAGTTTACAGTAAATTCTAGTAAAAGTGTCATCCTGTTCCTGTTTAAACAAGCTTGTCATGTACTGCTATCTCTCTGAACATCAATATGTTCCTGTTCACACTGAACATGCAATCATCTGCTTCCATTGCTTTGGTGTTTTATCATCAAAGCCTCTACTATTGGGTGTCAGGCATGAATTATATTAAAACCTAAAAAATGTAATATTTTAACAAGTTTGTAACTGATTATACTTTGTTGAATACACCCACACCCACACAAATCTCTATAGAAACACACTTCTCTGGTACTTCCCTTCCCCTCACTGATTGACCTATTATGGAGTAAACTTGAACTGACTGAGTCAGACAGCTCTGGCCTTCAGAGTGAAACAGCAAGCAGAAGCTTCTCTGCTGGACAAGAGGTAAGTCAGCTCAGCTTCCCAAGAACATCTGTTTTTACTTGGTGCACTCCTCTGGGCTTCACAGTTTAACACATTGCTTCCTTTTTATTTGCATGACTTGCAGTAAAATGTGCATAAATATTATAGTTCTTATACCTTCAAATATTTCTAATGACATCATTATTTTATAATTTAGGTTCATACAAGTGAACCTTCTTGAATGTTGATTGTTGCGTTTGTATTTCTGACAGATATTTTGAGATGAAGATGGAAACTACACCATCTTTTATGACTATGACTATAATGACACGTTCACGCCAGTCGCCCTGTGTAGTAAGGACAGTGAGAACATTCTGGGAGCTCAGCTGTCCTTCTTTTACTACTTTATGTTTCTCTTCAGTCTCTTTGGCAATGGGCTGGTCCTTGTCATCATTCACCGGTGAGTGACACCAAGAATCCTCTAAGCCTAAATGACAAAACAGTAAGTGAATGATTTAGTTGTGAATAAAGAGAATCTAATACAAATTTAAAGCAGTGTCATGGACAGTGATAAGCTTAGTTACAATTAACATTAAAAAAAGCAAATGAATAAAAATATAAATGAATCTCGTTGAAAAAATGCCAGTACCACAGATGATTCCATCATACATTTTTTTACACTTTGTTTTTTCCACAGTATATATTAGAAATTATTCATATACATGTACTGCATCACTTGTCTGCGGAGTGTGGTGATTAAAATTGCGGTGAGGCATAGATCAGAGTTTTGAATGCTCACAGTGGCCTTAATATTTGTGTGGAACCACCATGACTCGTCCTAGAGCTGGCTGTTCTCTAAACTGAGGAACCGGTCAAGAAGACCGTGGTCAGGAACTTAGCGATCATTCAACAGAGCTTCAGAAGTCATCTACAGAGATAAGGAAACCTGCAGCAATTGCAGCAAAAGCATAGTATAGTACTGTGGAGCAGTTAATTGGATCTAATGCAACCTGCAAGGTATGGGAAGCTGTATGCACTGCATTCACACAGTGTAACTTTATTTTCTTTTTGAGTCATACTGTCGTGTCAAGTAAGAACATAGTGACAATTTTCTTACCACACTCTTGTAAGTAAGAATGAGATAAAAGTAGAACTTCTTTTAATTTAGCCTCTAATACACAATCATCA
>OMLM01001324.1:0-12030 GCA_900302695.1 Helostoma temminkii
TAGAGAGGTTACTGGTGTTAGTGCGTGACAATGGTTTTGTTAATAAAAGTCCCACTTTGTAATACAATTAAAACAAAAATCAAATTTTGTATGCTTCCTAAAGATGAAATATTTTTCTTACAATGATGTGGTTATAGTTGATTGCATAAATCACTTTCACTCTCTTTTGTTCTGACACAAAATCAGGACATTTGAAAGTGTTGTTCAATATCACACATATCAGCAGAAGCTGCTTATAGTGAATTCAGAATTACTTTTTATCATCCATAATATAGGTAAATGCTTTGAAAACACAAGGCTCAAAGCTGTAAATGAGTAAATACAAATTGCAGCTTACAACTAATGATTTAATTTCATTTATTAAGGGGAAACGGCTGTCTAAACCTGTCTGACCCTATGTGAAAAAGTAAATGGCCCTTAAACCTAATAACTGGTTGTGCCACTCCGGGTGGCAACAACTGCAGTCAAGCTTTAACTGGCAATCAATCTTTCATACCTCTTTTCCACCAAACCGGTTGCAGGGCTGGATCGTTATTTAAAAATTGCATTTTGTATATATGTTGCTGGTAATCTTTGTGTGATATTAATCTTTGTTTGATTATCTGAATCACCAAGTGTGGCAAATATGCAAAAAAAAAAAAAATCAGGAAGATGGCAATACTTTTTCACAACACTGTAGAGACAAAGACAGTGGATGACATAGTCTGAGCTAAGTGTGATGTATGACTAAAAGTCCCCCCCTTCCCATCATCCTAATCACATCTATCTTTGCGTGGTGAGATAATTATCTTCAGTATGCAGGGTGTTTTCTTCCCATGGGGCTGTAGGCTGTGAGTACCACTGTACTCTCACTGAGCTCTCCCATTTATCCTCACCTCCTCACAAGTCATCAAACTAATTGTATGCACAACACTGAACTGGTTACCTAGAGCAGTTTCCTTGTTAATGTGCATGATGTCAAAGTGAAGGCAGTAAAATCAATCAGTTCTCTCCTTATTTACTGTCAGTCAGATGTTGCTCTCTCCCCCTGTCAGTGAGAGCTTGAATGGCCAGTGAGTCATCCCCTTCATTTACATGTTTTCTTGTTTTCACATTGTGTGCGGATGATGTAAGTTGTTGGAGTGTTTACTGATTGCACTGATCTGAAGTCTTCACACATCCTCAAGAGAGCTGGATACTTTTGTTGGAAATAGAAAAGACATTTGGAACATTTGGAATAGTTGAGTTTTAAAAAGATGCAGGTTGACCTACAGTACAGGTCTGTCTTACTTGGCAAAACCTAACAATATATTGCTCCTTCAAAGAAAGACCTGGCTTTGAACACACAGAAAGTCTCTTACTAATACAAGATATGATATTCTACATTGGATTATGATGGTAAGCCAATGTAAAATTGTAAATGATTTGTGCTATTAATACTTTATAATTTGCAGCTAGGTATCACTGTTTGAGACTGTACCATGTCATAATAATAAAGCTACTTATATTTACTTACTTATATTTGTAGACAGACTGAGCATACACATGTACCAAGGAGAGGTGGATCATACTGCTTGAATGGTTTGAGTGGTTTTGTGGCTTTTTGGGTTGTTTCATTTGCGACCCATGATTCTGGGTCACAATTAAAATCTATTGTAACTGCTGTGAATCCAAGGTGGGTATAGCCACCTCAGTCTGGTGGAAGCTAAATCAAGCTCATTTCTTATGGCTGGAATATGCAGATAGCAGAGTGAATTATTGTGAAATAACTCATGCCTATCATGCTGCATCTGATTATCTCTCACAATTAATTAAATTAAAACATTAATTTTAACCATTGTGTTACATATATTGGAGTATTCACACATGTTATTGTAACTGCTATTTTCTAACATTTTTTAAATAATTTAAATATTTGTGTCCACCACAAGGAGGAGCAATATATAACAAATGCCAATATCAGCATTAACTGTAGTCATTAAAAACTACCATAGACATAAGCTAGTTTTGGCAACTAATGATTGTTTTCATTATCAAATTGAGTTTCAAATATTGGACAATCCTCCATGTTTGTTATGACCAGTTTGCAGGCCCAAATAAAAGGAGACCCACGGCCAACTTAACATCTTAGCAACTTATTTAAATAACAAACACTAAGCATGAGATGTGACGGTTGGCATAAATAGTTGTAATTGGGAATGGTTGGAGAAAACGTATTTCTCCAGACAGAACATTCTACAGAACAGAAGGGGCTCTGTTGTGTCTCTGTCTTTATCTCACTACAATGCCTGCTATGATGTGCACATAATTTTAAAAAAGTCAGCAAGAAGCACTTACATCACAAACAATGTTTTGTAGGGGAATTTGAGGTGGTAATATAAACCTGTAAGTGTTCCATACAACTTTAACTAAAACTGTAGATTTGAGTTCAAAGTTCTATTTGTTTTTGAAGCCTTGTAGATTTACATCTCTGAACCTCTATTTCAAGGCCTCTTAAATCCTTCAGCATTCCATTTAGTGTTTGGTGTTATAACTCAAGACTATTTTGTTTTATATCTACCATTTGTGTATTTGCGATATAACCTTGTGTTGTCTTTTACTGTTGACTTATTATAACTTCAGTCTTTAATTTTTTTTTTTGTTAAGAGCAGAGGGGAGTTTGGTGTTAGTTAGAAACATTTCATTGGCTGGCCCTTTCCTCTATGTTGGCCAATGACTGACTAGTACTGAGTTGGGGCTGAGTGAGATGTAGCTAAGGACAACTCTTTCATGGACCTTGGGGATGCACAGAGCAAAATGGTGAATCACCCTCCTCCTATTAACTCTACAATGCATTAGAGATGTGACTATAGTTGATTCCAAGAAGCACTTTGGCTGCTTAGTTTGTTTCTGAAAAATATAATAATTTTTCCATTGGTTGTCAAAAAAATAATGCAGTGTTGTATAACTGTGACTGCTGTCCATTTCGAGAACTGTCACTACTTAGAACAGTTGGAACAAAATATATATAACATGTTGTACCAAATGTGCAGTACAGTAGTAAAGATTTTTAGTAGGTAGCTACAATATAGTAGTCTGGACTATTCTCAACACAAACATACACATCAAACTGCATCAGATGTTTGGTTGTGTGTGTGTGTGATAACTCTCAAACATCCTGTCCTGTCAAGAGTTATTGATGGTGTTTATTGATTGCCTGTTTCTACCCGTTATATTTCAAAAATTTGAATAGAATAGCCAGTAATATGGTAGTATTTGGTTCAAAGCCTATCGACTCCACTCTGGCTCAGTTGGTGTTGGCAGAGAATGAAAACGTTTTCTACCATAAATCAGAATCACACCACTGGTTGCTTTTCAAGGTTTAGTGAATAGGAAGTATAGTAAGCCCAAAGCCTAGGGTTTTGTGCACCAATATAAGCGGGATGGAATAGCCCCCATATGTCTTACCCCTGAGGGAATACACTAAACAGCCTTCAAAGCACAACATTCGCACAAAAACACTCCTTTAAAAGATTCAGAATTGGATACAGGTACCACCACGGAGAGCGAGGGGTGATGGAGCGTATTAAATGTTGGACTGCTGCTGCTCATTCTCGTCTCTTTCTTAATAGCCTAAAGCCTGATTCACTCATTAGCCTTTTCTTACCTTTGTGTAACAGCAGGTGTTATGCAAAGCTTTCTCTCCACTCATGAAATAAAATCTCTAATATAGGTCAATGGCATTTTATTTGATAAGTTTAGTGTCAAGTCTCTGTATATACACAAGCCTAACAAAGAATTAGCTTTTACCAAAGACGGCTAATGCATGAGAAGGTGTTTGCATAAATGTTTCTCTTTAGATACATTTATTTATTTTCTCTTTTAGTAATTTTCTCTTTTCTTTTATATGGAAATTTAACTATCAACCATTTTATGGACCGGAAATATTATGTTTCCTCAAGTTTTTCTTTGACCTTTTATATAGGCTCAGTGTTTATCAGTTCACACAGATAGCACTGTTTCCTGAGCCCAGGCTATAACTCACATCTAGGTGTTTATTTAAAAAGTGTATTTTTATGGAATTTTCAGTATATTTCACAGTACATTATATGGTACTTTTTTAGAAGAGTAAAGTCTCAGTCTTTCAGGTTTGGCTCTGCCTAGCAAGACTCAACTATACCATGTCGAAGCTTGTGTAGCTGAAGCAAGCCAAGCAATAAATGCTGACTCGTAAATGCTGGCAGGTTAAAATGCATACACTTGCCAAATGATAAATTGGCAGCATACATTTTGCTGTAGATGATATGTTAGCTAACCTTTTGCACCTCCGTGTATCACATGGTCTTTCATCTGACTGTTATTGAGAAAACATCCTTGAAAACATGTTCTGTCTGTTGTCAGTCAATATCTAGCTGGTTTCACTTGGCTTCGCCTTTCTTAGCTCATGTAGCACGTAACATTGGTACTTTCCTGCCAGTGTCTGACTGAAACCTCCAATCTGCGGGTGTTTCTGACAAACTCTGATTTTCTTGTGTGACAGGAGACATAATATCATCACTGTGACTCTAAGAATCCAGCTGTGAAGTATTTTTAAGTACTGCACCACTGCTGGTTGCATGCTCTTTGGTGTTACCATGTTAACATATTTTTATTCTGACATTTAAGCATATTACATATAATGATGCACTTCCCAAAAGATAAACACAGATTTGAATGAAATCTGAGTTGTGTGGCCATCCTCTGTCCAGCTGTGGTGGCAGACATTCAGACTACTGTACTTTTCTCCCACTTCCAGTCAACGTATTTAGAGGAGATTACAGAGAGATCCAAACAAAAGACCAAACTCCTTGGTACTGTCAGACTGGTTGTCTGTAGTCGTGCAGAGAATAGCTCTTGAGGTTGGAATCTCAGTGTACGCTGGTATCGCGTAGTCATTTTCATCGATACATAGGGATGAGACAAAAGCAAGGCTATTTGCCACGAAAAGTAGTCTGCTGCTTAATGTAACACCACTCTCCAATAACAGCCTCATATTTTAAAATATGAATCCTCTGTGAATCCAGAACCACTGACTTAATGCGCTTTTTAGGACCTAAGGTCATGGATATTTGTCAGCACAAGGCAATCGCTTAAGCAAACTACAGGGTTAATGAAGACAAAACCTGCAAAATAATAATCATAATAATAATAAGTTGATCACACCACAGAATGACAGTGACTGTTGTCAGGATCTCGCTGAGGCTGTTGGAGAGAATCAGTCTCAGGTTGTTCTGAAGGGCACAAGGAAGGGGGAAACATGGCAGTGGAGAGGAAAGGAGGGTTTGTTGAAGTAGTTGTATCCATTCAGTGCCCTCTCATTAGGGCTAATCACAGTTAATTAGCTAGGTGGAGACTCCCAGTCCTAGGGTACAGGAGTCTAGCTGCCAGGCAGTTAACGGTGCCATCCTGACCGAGCCCCACTTAACAAACCAGTTCAAGCTCATCCATGGCATCAAAATTGGAGACTTCATGGATACTGTGGTTGCCTGGGCTGGTTTATTGACCGATTTCAACACGCTAGAGGGCTGAATTAAACAGCCTCAATTCACTCATTTGTTTGAATTAATTGAAATACAATCTGCTTATAATGTTGCCCTGCAGTATTTGATTGAATCATTAAAAAGTGTGTGTGATTTAAATTTTTATTTTTAACATCTGGGTGTTTAGGCACGTTTGATAAATTAGCATTGGTTCAAAAGGAGATGGCTTAGTGTGACATCAGCCCATCCACATGTCCTTTATCCATTACTGCGTTGGTGTTCCCCTAAAATCTTAAGCTAAGATTTATAGGTTTGATATTTTCCTGTTCAGCTGTTACATTTAATGCTTCGTTCAGCCAATCTTGATTATTCTGGATTTGTCTTCCTACTTGGAAATCATTTGAGTTTAGTAATATATCCCAGGACTTGATATCCAGACTAGAAAGTTCCCTCTGCGTCATGGCAATTCCACAGGGACGCAGAGCAGCAAGGTTCTGCTGCAGAATCTCTCAGTTTCTCTTGTGCTGTGTTTTTACCACTGTAAAAGTAGCAAAGCACAAAAGGCCTCCTCATCAAGCCTGACATTCCCCTGGACTCTGCCAGATGTTTTATAAGAAATGAAAAACATAGTGTGAAACATACAAGCCATGTCCTGCCAAACGCCAGACTGCTCCATGGCGGCCAATTGGTGGGTTTGTAATGTGGAATTACATGGATGGTTGAGTTTGTGATCCTGTCAGTGTCATAAGAAACTGTACACAGACAAACAGGCAATGCACACACAGTGTGCTGTGCAACGTTTGGTTGCTTGAGTTGTTTGCAGGTCAGTATAATCTGATAGAGGGTACTTTAGGTTTGTTTCTGCAAATCTGTGTGCATGCATCCACGTGTGCTCATTTAACTCATCGGGGGGGTTGTCCCTTTTGGAGTGTTTTGGCCAACTTCACTCTGCTTTGTCTCCATGGGAAGAGGTCAAAAGCCAATATAGAGACATGAGTCATGGCTTGTTTTGCACTTTGGCCAAATTGCCTGAGTACTGGCCTTCTCTGAAGAGCCTGAATAAAACATTTTGGCTTATATTTGAGTTGGGTATGGTAATAAAAATAAAATTAGGTTCTGTTCTAATCTAATGTAATCAAACGTGGATTTTATATCCGTGTTTGATAAGTTTGCAAACTGGGAGTTTGCACAGGCATAGAGATAGGGTAAATAAAGTGATAGAGAGGGTTGGTTTGGGGCTGCCAAGAAGGCGGCTGATGTTCTATCTGGGACAAAGTTGTATAGCCAAGGAACTGTCTGCTTGATAGGATGTGGTGGAGAGGAAAAGACTGAGAGTTGTGAAACTCTGTCAGCTTATCAAAGCAGAATCTCCATGCTTGTATGTTGTTAAGTTAGCATGATCACCAAGGTTACTATCATAATGAAGATTTTGGCTGTTAGACTAGTAAATACAATGAAAACGAAAATACTCAGTTACAGTTAAAACAAAATATACTAAACTAAAATATTAATAGCTGTTAAACCCAAATATAAAATAATTAACTGCTGTTATGATTTTGAATATTTTTCCTTTCAAGGCAGTGGGGTGTCTCAAGATTCTGTGTAGAGTAGCTATGGCCTGCAAGCTATGGAAGGTGATATTGTGTGCCTGCACTTACTATTAATGAAGTAAACCATCATCAAAGAACAGAGGTTAGTTAGGTTAAGGGGGGAAACTTGTGAGCCCTGTTAAGCACTATTTCAACTTTTAACTAGTCCGTGCAAAAGTACACTGTATGTATGAAGCCCCTTTGCCAGTCAGGAAAAATTATCTGTATATGTAAGTGAACTTTAGTCTTGAAATTTCGAACTTGAAATGTCTTCACAGTCAGTAAATCACTTTTTGAACCACACTCTGTTATCTATGGTGGTGCTGGGGGCTGGAGCCAGACCAGCTGTTATTGAGCTAGTGGCATATGACGTACAGTAGACAGACAGACAACCATTTAAAAACCATTCATGTTCACATTCATGTCAATGGGTCATTTATAGTAATCAGTTAACCTATTCCTAACCTCTTGACTGAGTTTACTTGTGTGTTTAGCAAAGTGTCAAATGCTTTATGTTAGTGTATGTTATTTTAGAACTGGTCTAATCGTTTTTTTTGACATTTGCAGGAGGAGTGCTTCCTCAACCTGGAGGCTCCCATCAGCAGGGTCTGTGGTTACGACACTCCCTTCCCGCACATCTTTGAACCTTTCTATATCCCAGACAAGTGGAAGTGTTTTGATGCAATCAAGAGGATGATCAACTACTGAACCCCTGTCAGGTGGGAGCTTTGAAGCAAATTTATGAGGGGGCATTATGTAATTTTCATTTACGTAGTCTATAGTAAAGCCTGTGAACCACTGCTCTGTAATCTACATTATTTATACCAGTAATATGTAGTGGTTATAAAGACATAAAAATTAGACTTACTTTCATCAATAACAAAGCCATCATTGGAGAAGAAATTTAACTACACTTAAATTTTGTTCCCCACTGGAACCCTGAACACATCTAGACATTACAGAGTTTTGTTAGAGAACAGGTCTGACTCAACAAAGTACAAAGTACAACTCTACACATTATCCGTACTTCATTTTCCCAACCTTGTTCGGAGTTTATGTGAAAACTGTTTATAATTTAACAGTTGCAACTGAAAATATCTAACTTTTTTAATAACTTTTTTAATAAGTTTATTCTATCTTTGCAGTGCATCGGGTAAAGTTAACCGCTTGGTTGTATTGTCTCAGTGGTGTTTAATTAAATTTGTGTTGATATTTTGCAGCACTACCACTAACCCTAACAACATTTCCTTTGCAGAGAATACAAGTAGACGACAAGTAGCAAACATGGAATTTAAGTGAATTGATTAAGTGATGTATTGATCAGCCCCATTATCCGATACTAGATCTAGCATTTTAGGCAACATCGGGACCGATATCCAATATTAATATCGGATAGGTGCCCTGATACTGTGTAGGGGGGCTTGCAGTTTGACTCGGACATTTGCATTTCCACATGCAGCTCACTTGTGTCATGTCTACATATGTTCAGGGTTCCACTGCATGTCTTAAGGCACCTTAAGCCACTGCAGTGCTGCTGTGCATAGGTACTTTTCAGCTAATAGCTAATGACAGCTGTGAAGTTATATGTCCTGAGTGATGTAGTTGCAGAAACAAGACGGGAGGGGAAAGGAGCAAAGTTGTGGCTGTCGTCTTGAGTTTGTTTTGGTTCAAAGAAAACCATCCGAAATTAGTTATTGTCCCTTTAAGTTCTGGAGAATGAGCAACATGTTGACCAGTAGCCAGCAGCAGTAGTTGGGATGTTTAGCTAAAAGTCTTAAAATGACGCAGAAATAATAAACAGGCAAAAAAAAAAAGTCACATCATAGTTAAATTGATCAATGGATGTTTTTAAAAAGTTCAGTCTATTTCACCCACAAGTACTGGTATTACACTTCTTATAATGTGACTATTTATTATGGCATTCCAGAAATTAAAATATTGCGTAATGAACTTGCAAGAGCAAAGACAAATGGTCAAAATCAACACAGTAGAGGTTGACATAACCCAATTTTTAGTCTCAGGGGTTGGTTTGGTTCCAGAAACTCTAAAGCCTTCATTTCCTGTACCACAACTAAAAGTTGGCTTGATTCAGGCTATATAAATTCCTGCAACTGGAGCATTAAAGGGAAACGTATGAAGTCATGGATGGATTGTTGCTGATAAATTTTGTCAATCCAACCAGTCAATTCATTGTTTGACCCGTGGTGCTACAAACGTATGCCAGTTACTTTTCAATTGTCAGTCGTGCAATGGCATCAATTTATGACGCACACAGTGACAAGTTTTGATTTGCTGATAAACAGACACATCTGTGTGGATACTTCGGCCAAAGTGAAGGCTGCGTCACAAATGAAACGCATTAAAATGTCAGTGTTACATAAATATGTTTTGTACTGCAACAGACATCACAAATCCTGAACCAGTGAATTTTTAAATCGGTGTGCAGCCTTTGCTTCCCAGTGCTTCCTAAATGTTGGGAAGCATTGTACAGAAACTGATTTCCTTGTAATCCTGTTGAATTGTCCTCGTGCTGCATTTTGTCTGTGTCTTGTGTGCAGTGGAAAGTGGGTAAGGGTTGCAGAGGTCGCTAGCAAACACTTGATGCTGTATATCACTCAACAAGCCTCCACTGTGCTCAGGGACGTGTTTACTCTGTGTGGACAGCCGCACCAATGTAAAGCTCATGTGTTATAGGTGTCTGAAGCATCTGTTTTGGGAGCATTCGCACCTGTATTTGGAGCTGCTGACTTATAATCAGACCACCCAAGATTTTAGTGCAGAGTGTTAAAAGGGGCCTACATGTCACGGATATGCCCCATTGAGTTTTCTAACCACATGCTACCTTATATTGTTGTTTGGATTATTATCTTTCATTCGATGTAGAAGTGTAAAATAATCCTTTGAGATGGGAGAGACAGCCTGAAAACTGTTATGTCCCCTTTTTAATTGTCAGTGGCATATTGAGTTATGGTTATGGTGAGTAATGGTAAGTAATAAATTACTTAATTGAATCCAAAACATTTGCGCTCATCCTGACTGCTCACTGCCTCCATCCAGCTCTTTGTTTCCTCCTCATCTGCCACCGTGGATCCCCCAGTAATTCAATTTAACTTACTGAGCCTTTCTCCTTTTCCAGAGCCAGCGTCTGGTAGCCCCGAACCCCACCCCCCATCCCAGAACAGCCCCCTGCTTGCCTTTTCCTGCTCACTCATCCAGAGAAAAAAGGCCAAAAAAAAAAGACACTTTGTTGACCATCCAATCAGGATTCAGTATACAGATGGGTTCCATGCCCTTGTGTGTCTCCCAGCAGCTAAAAGTCTGTTACAGTACGTCTGGATTTCTGTTGATCCACTTGATTTGATTCACTCTATATAATGAAACTCCCCTTCAAAATAATGTACACCATTTCCTCTTAGATAGAAGTTGGATACTGTGGAGATAGCTGTATTCTGTTGCATTTGTGACTGTCTGCCTTTCAGTGATACTAGGATACATTCACATTACATACTGATCTCCTCCCCCTACCTCCAGTAGCATCTGTTCAAGCCAAACTTGAAGGAATATATCAAAACAAGGCAGTTTTTGACTATTGCACAAATGATGTCATTATTGTAAGCACACGTTTCACATTTCAGCTACATTTGTGCTTGCGTGGCACTTTAGGACCTTAACGTGTTCACGCCAGAGCTTGATGGATGTCAGTTACAAACATGAACGCAAACCATGAACTTATAAGGTTGGATCAGACTAAAAAAGATGCTAAATTGAATATTAAGGCCTGTAATGTGAATGTAGCCTTAGGTTTGATTGAATGTGTCTTTTATTTAGTTTGACACTGACTGAAACTCACTGTATTAATATGATGGATTTGGGGTTTTTAATGAAAATAAATAAAATCAGAATTGTTGAAATCATTTGGTTTGGTGATTTGTTTTTATTCCGGTTTAGGGGAATTTAGCAGCAAAAAGCAAGAAAACAATTTACACCTCCTGTGGGGCTACTACTGGTAATGGGATTAAGAAAAATATTTACAAGACTGGTGGAGCCTGCATGTGATAAATCTCCTGATGAAAAATGGGAACTTTACAATGTCAGAATTTATTCTACAACTTGCTGAAAACATTTATTGCATTGTATTATGATTTTTCAGCCAGCTGTTCACTCCATTCTTCACATAGGGGAAAACAGAGCTCAACATTTTTCCGTTACAGTGCCTGCTTGATTTAAAGATGTGAAATGGTAAAAGCATGGAAACATTTTAGAAGTTCAGTTCATGGCTACAGTTGTAACTTTTGTCCTGTTGTAGAGTTTAAAGACCTTTTCATCTTAGCTATGCTTCCCTAAAAACCATCGTCTTCCCTATTTTCAGGTAGGTATCCCTTTAAAAACTGCCTAAAAGTGTCTCATTGTGTCCTCAAAGCATTTCATGAATTAGCATTTAAGTATATGTCACAAGAAAATAACATGACTATCACCGTTTGTCAGACTTTTCAGGCATGCAGGCCTTGAGGCACTCCCTGATTTGTTAGTTGGCTGCCATGTGTTCATGCCTTGAGTCTCGTGAAGAGCATGTTGGGACACAGCACATTGCCCAGCATCTTTCTAAAACCATTTTTTTCCTGCACGTTTTCAGTTGCATACTGTAAAGAAAACTAAAACCTGGAAATTGGTGTTTTGTGAGATGTAAAATTAAAATGACTTATTTATTCTTTTTTGAACATTTTCTTCACATTTTCTTAACTTCCCTCAGTGTTTACAATCCACAGAGAAGTACAGTTAACGTTTGTATAATTTGACAGTTCTTTCTTTTCTTTGCTGGCATTCACTGTGCTCTGCGTTGCTGCCCTCTGGTTACTTACAGTGCTGCGAAAATGTATTTGCCCCCTTTGTTCATGTCATCAAACACATTTTTATTTTATTTTATCCACATTGGAGGGTTTTTGAGCATAAACACCCCCCCCCCC
>OMLM01001324.1:12050-72519 GCA_900302695.1 Helostoma temminkii
CCCCCCCCATTCTCCTTTTCTGGTAGAGCGCAGAATGGTTCCATCGATTATGGCAAGTCATCCAACTCCTGACCCTCCCCAGACACCACACTACCACCACCATTTTTGACTGTTGATATGTTCTTTTTGTGAAATGCTGTTTTAGTTTTCTGCCAAATGTTGTTCTGGGTTCTTTTATGACCTCCCAATTACTTTTTCACATAGGTCGAGACAGGCTTTTTTCCCTTAGTAGATGAAATCATCATTTAAATCCTGCATTTTGTATTTACTTGTCTTATCTTTGTGTAATATTAAGATTTGTTTGATGATTTCTGTCGTTTAAGTGTGACAAATGTGCAAATAATATAAAAATAATAATTTAGGAACAGGGCAAATACTTTTTCACAGCCATGTACTCATACACTTTATGCCTGTGGGGGGAAAATAACTGCTAGTGAAACGTTTACAGTGGAAGCACAAGGCAGACCAGCTAAACCAGATGGCATCGTAGCTCAAGGTCTTTGCTTTTAATATGTGTTTTAAGTGCACAACTCAGCCCATCAGTGGACTTTAGGAGAAAGGTGAGAAGGACATCAAAATGTTACTAGTAAATGAAAAGAGCAAACTTTCCCCATGGCACAGACAGGGCTTTTGAAAAGGACAGGAATATTCTGGAGCCCAAATCCCTTGACAAAATGGCTTAGTCAAACCTCATGGTTTTATTGTAACAAAGCCATCTGGACAATATTTTTGGACAACCAAACATTTCTAGCGTACAACGATCAAGATTTATGCTGCCGATGCACACGACTTCCCCAAATTTTGGAATAACTGCTTTTAATATGTCATTTTGTAAATAATTTGTGAATGTAATGAGAACTGTTTTGTGAGCAGCAGAATAAAACTGCATCACTGATTGGGGGTCTTAAGGTAATACACTCCGTTGCTAAATAAAACCAGTTGGCAGCATGTCTTTCGAATTGTGGTTTGTAAAAACAATACATTTGGAGTGGTTATGATAGACCTGAACTGTTGTATTTAATGATAACATTGACCAGACTCTATCTGCAGTACATACACAAGCTGTCACCAGCTTAACTTTCAAAGGGCAACATTTGTAAATGTCTTCCCTGATTAGCTCAGAGCTGGAATGCAATGGATACTTGTTTCCCATAACTGCTGAGATCCAATGTGACATCTGTCATAACATTTGGACAAATTACAGCATTTGAAATCAACAGACACATGCAAAAGGGAACAAAGATTCAAACGTTTTTTAACGGAAAGAAAAGTTGTGAAGCTGTTATATTCATCAGTGAGTGTCCTGCTAAATAACTTTATAAATTGTCAGATACCTCTGCACTCTCCACAAAGAACCCTGGTCAAACTGTAAAGATAAAATCATGTCTGTCATTTTGGTCTTTAACCACGATGGTGAGGCGGGCCCTTCTTTGGGCGGGGTGGCAAAGATGACCTCTGCTTGGTAGGAAGGCCATAATAGCATCTGTGCACTGACAGTGTGTCATTACATACTATATTTACATGAAACGCAAAAACCAGGGGTGGTAGGTCACTACGTAAAGCTACGAGGGGGTGAAGATGCTCTGGTGCATGTCGAACCATACAACCAGAGATTACTGGGGATTATAGAACCACTTAGCCTGTAATGTGGCCTGCTGTGCATTTTTAATGGCTTTACCACAGCATGTTTTACAGCACCATTACAAATTCATGGGATTGCTACGATTTGTATTTATTTAACATCTACTGTTTTTTTTTTCATAGTTTATTATAATAGGTACAGCCTGGGAAAGTTTGTCCTGTGGTTTAGGTGGAAAATGAGGATGATGGTAAAATAAATGATGTGTTGTGGACAGAAAAATTCTGTTTATTTCATTTGTACATCTTTTTTTTTCTGCCTATCATTTTCTGATATTTTTGCAATTATTGAATTAGACACTAATTCCTCAGAAACACATTCCTTCCTTCTTTTAATAAGATAAGCACCGCTGCTCTTATTTAAACAAAACCATATAAATATCATGCACAACTTTTCTTTTTTTTTTGAATTATCAATTACCATATTTGTGCATAAAACGCCTGCAGTAATGTCTGCTGGTACAGCTTCCATTATTCACTGTAAATCAAGTCTCCTTGCTTAAAAAAAAATGTTAGCAAGATTAGCATAATCAGATGTCTTCATTATAAATTGCATCAATACCAACTGTGAAGCAGAAAGAAATGTTTACGTATAGTAAAATCAGACAAAATACACTACACCATTTATTTATTTATTTATTCATTTATTTTTACTATACAGTAAACATTTTTTTAAATATCTATTCAGGTCATTTGTCCAACAAAATTCATGTTGTGTGTATATAAGTTTTTGATTATATCTAGTAATTAAGCTTTGGAAGTTTAGTTCATCTATATTCTATATTCTATATCCTCCCCTTTATCATGATGACAGACCTGATTTCAGGGTCTGTGTGGTGACGATTGTTAATAGCATATTTTCAGAAGTTGATTTGAAAATGGCAATTCGATTGCCTTTTTAAATCACCAACAATTCCTGTATACCATTTCCTGGCGTCTCATATCCTGTCTGTGTCTGGCTGTCGCCAGTCATAACACCAGACCATGTGCAGACCATGGTGACAGAATCTTTTGAGATATTTATATGTAACAGTTGCTTATGGAGGAGTTATAGAGCAACACTACCATCAATTGGAGTGTGCACTTATCAGATGTAAACTTTTTGCTGCCAGATATTCTACTATGATCACCAATTATCACTTTTTATTCTTTTTTTTTTTCTTTTTTTTAGAAAATACAGTAGCTGGCGACTATGTCTGACAATGACACTATCGCTACAGTGAGGGTGAACCAAAACTAAAGCTGCAAGCCAGACGAATAAACAAAGAGCTGGAGCTACTGTATGCTATGCAATGTGATTCTAATCTGATCTAATGTGATTCTGCCTTTGTTAGACTTTGAAAAAAAAGTATAGTAGTTCGGTTCTTCCTACTATGGTCAACACCTAACATTGTGTTAGGCATTGACCCCATCAATAAGGGTATAAACAAAATCTCTTCAAGCCTCTAAAATAATAATGAATATTAATTTATACCAATTCAATATGTATATTATCCCGTAAAAACCGTGATTTCAGTCTTTGCCTACTAGAATTCCAGGGAATGGCTGGAGAACACCGGCTGTTTTTGTTCTGTTCATTCAAAGTTTCATTATCCCATTCAAACATAAGTTCATACACACATGAAGCACACGCTGTATGTTAGCTCATGTGTGCCATAAGACAAAAGGAGTTCACTGCACAGCAGTTTTCCAAGCTGTAGCCCATGCCTCTTTAAACCAAAAAAGTCAGGCAAGAGTTTGGTTTTAATTCTGGCCGTCAGGGCTGACAAATGGTTGCTAAGGCAAGAGGGAGGGGGAACAGACAAAAACACTCTTGGTCCCAAGAGGGATTGTGTACAGTGACATTCTGTCGGACAAAGAGGCTGGCTCAGTCTCATCTGACATATGTAAGTGGTGTTAATTTGTGTGGCAATGAAGTAATTTCCAGTCCTAATTGAAGGAGCACCACGTGCAAGTGAGCAGACTCACATGCTTGCACCATTCATGGCAAGCAGAGCCTGTTACTAAGTCACAGATGATAGTTTGTTCCCCACTAAACAAGGAAAACATTTCTGTTCTCCAGCTTGGTGGGTCAACACATTATTGCTTGTGAAAGTTGATACTACACAAATGCGTACCATCTGTCCAAGACTGATTATGAAGGGAACACAGTGTTTGCGAAGTTTCAGCATGGAGCGGACTTTAGTAGACCCAGGGAAACGTCATAGCTAATGGTGAGATTATGTCATCATTGGTTGCAGTGGAAACATATTTAGCTACATATTTGCTCTGGGTTCTTTGGGACAGATAATTAAAGCCCTAAAATGTTCTGTACCTACAGAGAAAAACATGCAGAGCCACTGACTACCTGCTTCTTGAAAGCCACATTTTCAAGCAAGGCTGCTTAAAGTTACGTTAATGTAATTTCCTTTCCTGTGTTTTCACTGAAATGCACACTTTTGAGAAGGGAGAAAGAGGATAGTTAGGCTTAGATGTTCTCAGCTCATTACAAGAATAGCATTGTTTTTGTCTGACTATAGAAGTAGAAGTGCTGTCTGATACATAGTAAGAGTAAAATATCATTAAATAGATAGAAAATCAAGAATCTTCAGGTTGTGTAGAGACAAGGTTGGATTCCAAAAGAAAGATTCATTTTAGGATCTGTTTCTCAGATAAATGTCTATATTCTATATGGTCTGACACAAAAGGCCCATTTATGGTTTAGCCTCCTCTATAACGGATGTGTCTATGTTCATCTAAAAGTTGGCAGTAATGTACAGGAACACATTCCACACATCCATCCATCCATTATCAAAACCATTTTTCCTCTTAAGGGTAGCGGGGATGCTGGAGCCAATCCTAGCTGTCAGTGGGCGCGAGGCGGGTTACACCCTGGGCAGTTCGCCAGTCTAGCACAGGGCCATTGCACAAATACACACCACAAAACAGGAAGACAAACAAATTTGTGTGTAATATTTGACTGAACAACATGAAAAAAATCAAAGATTAACAGATTAACAACAATATTACCAGAACAACAAGTTTAACGATAGTCTAATTGTTTGCACAGCCTGTTAAAAATAGGTGCAGTTTATGGTTTGTTTTCAACACATTCATCTCAGAACTTTGGGTTTAGATCCTCTTTTGATAAAAACCGCTGGGCAGAGCCAGAGTTGGAATTTTTCAAATTCTATGGTGGCTTTAAATCTGAAAGTGTCACAGTTTTTCCGACATTTTCTTTTCCATCCTGTTGGCTGCTCCCACTGTTTTTAACAGACACATGGATGGCTCCAGCAGAATATACCGTACAGCACAGACAATTACACAGTTTTAGCTTTAGATCGCACTCAGAATCCCAATCGTGGATGAACAATTAAGACTAATTTATTAAGTTTCAATCCTGGATAACGGATGTTATACTATGTTTTAAGTGTTTCCTTACCTTTTTAAGTGTTTCTATGTATATATAGTCTCATTCAGTATACTATGTGCTGTGTGGGGTCAGTCAGTGCTGACTCTGCACAGCAGCTGGTAAGACTGCAGATGTGCATGATCAAGTGGCTGTGCAGTGTTATTCATCTCCATCCAGCACTTTGATGTACATCTGTATTAAGGGTCACACAGAGAAGGACAAATGTAAACCACTCGTATCAGTCTTGGTGTTTTGATTTCAGTCTTGTGTCCAAAATTTATATCTGCAGATGAACAAAGCTGCATGTCTTTCTGCATTCCAAGAGATAAAGAGTTTCCTCTGGGAAGCTAAGTCGTTTTAGATTGTTTAGCTAATCAGTTCAGACATTATCTGCAAAGAGATTGTGGGAATTTAATATACAGTACAATTAAAACCACAAGTTATGTCAAGGCATGCAGCTGTAGTATTTCCCAACAGCAGTGTTCTAACAGTGGAGATTTTTATGACCAATTGTACAAATTCCCAGTACTCATCACTACATAGAATTTATTATAGAAACAGTTTGTTAAAATATTGGAGAATCAGTAGCTTTGAATGGCAGCTTTACCAAACTATTAGAACAGCGTGATATCAGCACAGCAGTCTTCGAGTCAAGCTCATAAATATGCTCTTATGCTTTAAGAGCTTTGCTGGTCAAATATTACCACAGTTTGAACATGCCAGTCAGGACTTGTGGCATGGCTTCCATTCTTCAGCCTTTGACATACTCATTTTTCAAAAACACTTGTAGACACAGAGCATTTAATCCAATCTCGGTTCCCAGATGTGTCATATGCGCCGTCGAGCGGCGGTGCTGAAGGATCTCAAGGAACACTATTTTGCAGGGAGGGAAGAGAGGAGTCATTTGAGGTCAGCGAGGGGGAAATGTGTGAACAGTAAAACATTTCACCTTCCTGGAGGCTGAGTCAGAGCACTTCTTTCTGAGCTGGGAGTGAAGCAGGAGTTAGAGGGATGGTAATGGCAGTTGATGGCAATTGACTGATCCTTGACACTGCTGAGATTGCACTGAAGGAGTAAGTTAGATTATTACCCTGCTCAAAGCCAAAAATGTGTTTTGGAGGAAAACATGACAAACTAACATGCCTTTACTGCTTATTGTAGTGTTGCTCTATTGGTTTGTGTATTTTTGTGCATGTATATCCATATATTCCCTATTATTTGAAATCAAAAACATCACAATGTTTGCAAATATTTGAAATCTCAAACATTCCCAGGGTTTGGAGTTTCACTTGCATAATGTGTTAGAATGGAGATTTAAAGCTGAACAAAATTTTCAACCTGAGAAATACTTTGGTATGCTCATGCTAAGAATGTCTTTAACACACAGCGCCAACTTTCCTCAGAGCCATGTCATATGAATTTGAACCTGGCAGTAGTTTGCAGAGCTACATCCAGCATACAGACAATCTTTTCCTCTTAATTTATGCATAAAATCTTTTAGTACACAGTAGCATAAGAATCCTTTCCTTGCTTCAGAAATGTCACTCACAGTAGAGTACTGCAAAAAATGTGTATCTCAAAACACAGTTTGTTTAGTACAGTAAACCTAGTGTAGGAAACATTTAAAGCTATACTGCTTAATATCTTTAATGGTATTAATGAATAAAAAGATTTTATAATGTGAACAGACGTATTTGTCGTTACAAGCGCATGTACAACTTTTTACAGTTCCTCACATTATGGAGCATTTTAGCATTGTTTAGCATTTTGTTTTTCTTTGGACTCATAATTTGTTTTGATTTCTCACCACTGTCATTGGCCCATGTCTAGCATGAACAAGCAGGATTTTTTTTCTAACAAAAAAGTTAAATCCACCATAAACACACCCTACAGCAGTGTCCCAGCGCTAAATGGCAAATATTGCAACTAGCTTATTGAGGAAGTGGAACATGTGCCAGATAAACAGCCAGATATTTCACTTATTGGGGATAAAAATACAGCAAAAACCAGACAGAATATTGGACTTAAATTCATCAGCTGACTTGCTAATTCAGTATGTATAGATATGCAACTTTTGCTAAAGAGGATAAAGTATATTTTTGTTATTCTTAGTTCATCTGTCCCCAGGTGTCAAAAGCATTATTAATGCTGCTTCAAAATACAAAAGATACAAAATCATCACATGCTACTTTTCTTGGATTATTTAATTTAATCAAGTGACCTAAAAGGTGCAGTTAAAACCTGAAACAGGCCATCAAAACACTGTAAAACAAACCAAATCACTATTTCTCATGTCTTATTTCTTTACATGCTTTATTAACAGTTTGACCTTACTAATCGCTCCTTAAGCATTTTCACACTCTCAAACGTTGCAACCAAACCACTGATTCTTCTCGCTTCTCAGTAAAACAAACAGACACACACCATCACCTTTCCAGCTATATTTGCAATTTTATCCATGAGCTTTCTGTCTAAATGTTTATAATTTTCCATTTGGAAGCTTTGTTTTTGTTTTGGTATATTTAGCCATCCCTCGTTCTGGGCCCAGTGCCCGCTTGACAGACAGTCTCTAATTAGCACAGCAGAAATACATATTTAGAGCCGTGTGGCTTTAGAGACTCTCTTTATTTAAGTCACCAGGGAGAACAATGGAGGAAACAATGGCTGCCTGCAGCAAGCAAGGTCTTCAACATTGACTCAGTGCAGATCTTTTCTGTGTGACAGTCCAGTTCAAATTGAGCTACTGTAAAACAACCCACTCACTGCAGAAGCTTAAAGCTAGTTTATTTTCTCCAATGACAGGGAGGTGATTGTTGTGCTGCAGGGTTTTGCACACTATGAATAGCTGCGGTACCATGTCTGGTAAGGATTTAGTTTAAGCAAATGTTTTTTGGCACATTTGTTACATAAATAATAATGAATCATAGCTTAAATGATGAACATTGTGACTGCTTGTAATTAAGACAAGTGTTTGTTCACCCTAATCATGGGTGACACGGGTGATTTAAAGCACAATGATACACATTTTGGGAACAAACTGTTTAAATCTCCCTGCGGCATTGTTGATAAGAGGAAGCTGTGTCTTAATACTGATAGTTGTTGCATGTGTCCTCCATGGAGCCAGGGCTGAACAGGAAGTATGGGTGTGGCTGGCAGACAGTTCTCTTTGGCTACCCCATGGAGACTCCTTTAAAAGTGAAACTTCAATCAAAGTATGCACACACTTACTTGTGTGTGGTTCGCAAATGAGTAAGCAGTAGGGTATTCCGCTTCTACTGCACTATAATTTGAGGAATCAAATCAAATCACATCACATTCAGAATTTAAATATTTTTGAAATCTGTATGGCAGCTGTGCAGTGAATAATACCTCAAATAGATTTCACTTTGAAATTAAAGGGAGTCAAAATAATAACACAATGCAAAAACATTTTAATGTTCCTGGTCTAAATGTCTGTTTTTTTTCTCTGAGGTTTGTTCGCAAGTGTTCCCAGTTGGAGTCACCAAACTCTCCACTGCATAAACTTGCCATAAATCGCTTGATTTCACGGTACTGAAGAATACCAGTTGTTCATGAGGAGATGCAGGTTTATGAGATTTGAGCTTTAGCATCAACTCCCTCACAATGGCCATATAAAGCTTCCTGTTCTGCTTTTGGAAAGTTCCATTCAAAAAGAAATACAGTAGTAAAGGGAGCAATCCGTTATGACAGACTCTTGAAAGGGTGAACTTTTGTACTTGAAATGAGTCAACAGTCCTGAACTTTTCATCTAAACAATAATAAAATCATCTGGGACACTTATCCTCTGTCCAAGAGTGGAATATTTTTGAAATTATAGATAACTTTATTATTATTATTATAAAAAATTTAACTGTGCGCTGTATTCCAAGTCATATCTTTAGTTTTCATTGGTTGACACTGACTGAATGAATTTGTCCGTGCTGACCTGTTCCCAGGATATTTTTCCATGTTCCCCGTAACTCCACACGGCCCATTCGTTATATGTACACATGCTGGTTTTATGTCAGAACTTGCTCAGATCTTACTACAGACACACCCTCTCTCTTCACAGCCAGAACACCCAGCCAGCCACTGACCACCCCCACACCTACAGCAAATAATGAACCCAGTAATGAACCCTTTGTTACAGACACATAGGCATTCATACTTTTGTTACTACATACTACCCATAACCCACTAGGGTGCCTCAAATTATAATTTGCAATATCCTCAATTATATAAGTCAGACTGGTGGTGCAAATTAGAAATAAAAAAGGAGATTTTAGTTTGAGCATGAACAACATACCTATGTCAGCTCACATCTGAAAGTGAGGAACTGAAAAGAACATGTGATATTATTTAGGTAACAAAAATGCAGGCTCAGCCTTTTTAAGCCATACATCAAAGTTAGCAGTGTTGTCTTTTAGCTGCAGATGTGGCGAGTAAGTATTCACTTCACTGCAATGCTTAGTTGTTATGTACCTTATCAAGTAACCTAAAGTTATAGCAACTGGTTAAAGCTTCACCATCTCGTAGCAGCACATGTTGCTGTTCAGTGTCTTTGATGGCTGACATGAATTCAGGTTTGGAGGAGGAAACCAGTTTACCTACTTTATCTATTCCTAATCACATATTAAGACAAAAGCAAAGATGGAACTTATAACATTAACAAAGCCGTCTTACCTGCAATTGCTGCAGTGCAGTTCATTGATTATAATGTTATTAGCTTCACCAGTGTCAGAATTAGTACAGCTAATACCAACTATACTACTAATCTCATTACTCAGAAATGTTGGGGTTGCTTTGTTTTGCTGTGTTTGCTGTTCCAACACTGTTTTATACTGATTTAATTCCTGTGTTCAGCAGTGAGATTTGTCTGCTACTGTAAATGTCAGCTTGCTGCGAGCTCTATCCTCAGTCAAAAGAAGAATAATGCATCTTTAAGCACTCTTTAAACAGGCTTTAGTTGACATACGCAAACATAGTTTGCAAATTATTGTGAAGACTCTACAGCTTTGCTATAGCGATTTGCCTTGTCACCCCATTAACTGCTGTTTGGACTGTCATGCTCTTTGTCCACCTATAATCCACCCCCACTGTGTCCTTGTGACTCCAAACAGGCTGTGGCTCATGTTTGACCGCTGCACCGTAAAGGCATGATGGATGGAACGCTGCCAAGATCTCTGAAGCTCTGTGGTCACCTTCTGAACAAGGCCTTTGTCGTCCGGTTAATTAGTTTAGTCAGAGAGCAGTTTAAAACTTATTCCATTTTAATTATTAGGTCCACTCCTCAAATCTTTTAAAATGAAATAACACACATGTCCTGATCTCTTCCACACAAAACCTAAACTCAGATATGCATGAGTTTTTTAGACTTGATTTTGCCCTAACTTGCAACTAACTTGTGTGAATTATATAATCTTTTATATACTTAAGTATGTAGCATTCTCAACCATGCAATGCATCCAATTAATTCAGTTTGCCACATGTGGTCTCCAATCAAATTCTAGACACATCTCAAGGAAAACAGAAGCAAATATCATAAGCTGGCTCTAAAGCCACTGCAAAAAGAGGAAGATGCAGGCTGAAGGCAAAACAAATTAGTCATTTATTGTAACAAAAGCATAATGGAAACTGAATAAAAAAACAATGTGTAGTAATCAGTGTGACCTGTCATGTAGGTGTGTGTGCATTAGATGGATATGAAATCTAAGAAGTAATTTTGAGGACAGTCACACAGACAAGATTCGTCTGACTACAATTGCTCCCAATAACCAGGACTAAGAAAAAACCACCAGCTGGGGGTCAGTACATGCATACAAATAAAATTCAGTGGACTAGTGTACATCCCTTCTACACCACATAGTTTCACTATGTCATAGCTTACTCACTTACTGCAATGTCTGGACATTGGACAGTGCTTTCACCCGCTGCATTACTGCCTTTCTAGTATGTTTTATTTAAAGAATACTGGTACTATAACCAATTCTCTGCTTTATTTAAAGTCACTTCTATTTGCAATGAGATTATTAAGTCAATAAATATTTCCCTTTGACCAGTAGGGGTTTTTCTGGGCCCTTTATGTTTATTCACAGTAATTAAATTTCATGAAACCCACTGATCCTCTTGTCTGACTTCCAGTGTATTCATTTTCTCTGTGTATTGTTGTGTTTATTCACCCACGCCACAGGGTTACTCTCACTAACGGCTGTTTCTCATCTCCATATACCCTGTTTGACAAATGACTAAATACAGCTGATCTAGCCTGGGTCTAACTGTTCTCTCTTCTGTCCTTTGGTTGACTTCAAACTTACTTGGAGTGTTTCTCGTCTCGCAGCATAATTATTACAATCAAAGGAAATAACAACTCGGCAAGATTCTTTTTTAAAAAAAAATTCTGTTCGTGTGTATTTGAAGATAGACATTTGACTTTTCACCCTCTTCCACAGATTACAGAATACATGCATTTTTGAAATATATGTTTATATTTGTATATATTCTGACTGATAGTTTAACATAGTAGTGATATTAGTACAGTACTAGCAATATAAAAGCAAATCTTCGGAGAACATGATATGTCAAAATACTTTATTCAAAATACTATTCATTAAAGCAGGGAAAGAAAGATCCAACTTTCAAATATTGTCAGAACCCAATCTGTACCACCAACTGAGATGATAATGTGAAAACATTTTTAACATATTGTATGATTTAGTTTTATAGTGCTTTCCATGACCTCCCCACAGATTTGTGTGTGCCTTCCTCTCCAAGTTTCCCTTAATTGATCTCCCACATTCCGACAATCTGCATGCCAAGTGACCGATCTGATTAAGAGCACAGGTAAGATCCAGGAAATAATCCAGAGCTGTAGAATTTGTAGCCACGGTCCGGATCTATATCCTAATCCTTCCAGCCAAAACAGCAAAGGAGCATAATGTATCAGCCGAAGTAAAACTCGCTCTCAAGAATCTAAATTTTAATAAAAAATCCTGGCAAGATTATTAACCTGTGCGGTCACAAATTGAAGACAGAAACAGGAAAGTATGAGACTGTAGATGCCAAACCGATGGTTCCCTGTGCAAATGGTCCACAGTTCTCTTCAGTCCCAAACAGGGTTAATTGCAGCATGATTCGTCATTATAAAACGATCATTGTTGCATTCTTAAACCAGCAATCCCTTGTGTCAAATCAGTCTCTCCTGTGAATGCCATATTTCCTATAATTACCTCATTTTTCAAACCCAGATGATGTGTGAAAGAGTTAACGCAGAATAAAAGAAGGTGAATACAGTTGCAGCAGGTTTCCTGACTCACTCTGTATCATTCAATCCTATTACTCACCGCACGGCCTGTGAGGCGCAACATCGTCTTCTGCTTTCATGTCCCACAGGAAGTGTTTCACCCTGAGATCAATTGAAGAATGATATGAAAACAATATTTCCTTTTGCTGCTATTTGTACTGGATGTCACACTGTAGCCCCTGGTTGTTAATTCGCAGGTGTTCAGGGATGAACAGCAGCCATTACCACTTCACTGTGTTTGCCTGTGGACTCTGTGGCTTGCTCACTCTGTTAAATTATTATGTTTCCTCTTACTAGACCTTGAAGTGCACCATGCTGTGCTTGTGCTTGTACGGTACAGGACATGTCCTAATGTGACCTCGCCCATACCATGGTGTATGGCTTCAAAGGGTATGGCATTGATGTAATTACACATCACTTTTATCCTCCTTTCATCCTTAATTCCAATTTTTGCCATGTAAAATATTTATTCAGATCCATCATAATCACAGTGTAGCTGTGTGGACACTGACCAGTGCACAGCCCGCCATGCCTGCCCTACCTCTGTGGAGTAAAGGTATCTGTGTGTCTTATTTGGCTCATCACTTTTGAAGACGCTTGAATGAGTGGAAACCTCACAGGGTCATATCATGAGAGGCTTTGGTGTCAACCCGCCTCCTCCATAGAAAAGTGCACCCTATCATTTAACCCTATTCCCAAGGTTATATCATATGAAACTCCATATAGCTTTTCCCATCTCTTTCCTGTTTTTCCCATTTTACTATATGTAACAACTATGTGCTATATCCTTTGTATATTATACTTGTGTTATGAGGCAAGGAAGTGGAATACAAGAAAGCGCTTGTTTTAATGTAATTACCTACCCTAAACGGACCTGAACGGTGCCTAGATTCGCTCTTCCCCACACACAGTGTTGAAAACTACTTACTTGGCCTTCTGGGTACGATCAAATATGGAGTCGGCAGGCCAACTCAGCGCTACGGTGAAACCTCAAGTGCCGTACCACCCTGTGCGTTCCTTCTTCCATCCATGTCGTCTCATCTGATCTGGACGGACAGCTGCGCCTTTACTTTCTCTGTGATTTCAACCTCAGAATTCAACCATAAATTGGGTTCCCATGTGAGGGAAAAAAACATCCACCCCATGCTGGTGTAACCCCTAATTACAATAGATGTTTTTCCATGGATTCTGACCAAATAGTTGCAAAGCACACTTTTCAGACATCATGTGGAAGGTAATGGCAATTTCCATTGCCACAAGATGTGTCCTAAACTCCTGCTGGAATTTTCCTGACAAATGCAGCTCCAGTAGATGATCATTTATAATGTGTTTTTTTTTGTAAAGATGTAAAGAGTGTTTTGCCCTCTTTCAGCTCATCGTTTTGGTTTGACAGTGTGCAACTTTTGTGATCTTCATTTTCTTGTAACATTAACCTGATTTCCCGCTGCAGCAGGCATTTTTTCATTTTCAGCTATGACAAGCAGAATGTCTGCTACCTGCCTAACTAAAAAATAGCATGTAACTAATGTGGTTAAGAAAATAGCGGGTAAATATCCATATTGATCAATGGACTTTAATTCATAGGGTGATGACTAAGACTTCAAATACAGTACAGGCACCTGCTTGCTAACATTTGATGTTACAATATGTCAGTTATATGTGTACAGTTTCTCCATGGTGCTGAAGTGACCAAACCATCATTTAGTGCTTTTTTTCTATTCACATCAGGAAGCAGATCTGTTTCTGTCTGTAAAAACACTCATAACTGACATCAACAGACTTTTTCAAAGCTTTACTGTAATTTACAATTTCCCATCCTCAGTCACTGAGAGTGTCTTTGTGCCAAATTAAATATTATACAATATTATACACAGAATTTATATATATTTATGCCTAAGATCATGCTTGAACAAAATGTCCAGCCTGTATATATGCAGACCTCCTTATTTGACCATATAACTGCTATATTTCCAATCTGAATATTTCAGATATCACAACATCACTAGTAGAATTTAATCTAATCTATTATGTAGTTTCACAAGCAGTATATTTTAGCCAGTGGGGCAGTGCTACACTCACCATCTTATTCTATCAAAGTTGCTCATTGCAGCATTAATGGTCCTAAAAAACTATAAGCTCTGGCTGTCACATGCACACTTGCAAACAGCTTATCTGTTCTTTTTGCAATGCAGGCTTTCTAGTGTATGATATGCCACTATGCGGTGATTCATGCTTATAACAAACGTCATAAGGGTGCTGATCTTTGGCTGATGGTGACGAACTGTGAGATTCTTGTCTCTGATACAAGCCAGTTCTTATTAATTCCCGTCCCTTCACCTTTTATTCCCCTAGTGACGTCTTATGTCTCCAGGAGTGCTCCGCTGTTGACTGATGCCGTCAGTGTCATGAATTTGCGATGATGTGAGTCATAGGAGCGAGGACATTTAGCCCCTGTGACATGCAAAGATTAGGACTTTGGGTTTAGTAATAATTTAATGCTTTAGTGGATTGCTCATATGATGATTAAAATTAATTTGATGTTAAAATGTGCTCCTCTAAACTTTTTTTCATTCATTAATTGTATTTTTATGGTTTAGAGGAAGACTTTTCATCATGATCACCTTGTTTTTAGCTTTATTTTACTTTCAGTACATGTTATTTCTAGATTACTAATCAAAAATCAAAACAAAAGTTGAGACTTTTTCTTAAATGAATGTGTGATTTGTTAATTCATTTAAACCTTTATTTAAGTCCAACAAAAAGCTTTGCAGTGTTTTCATTGACCAATTCCATTGTAATTTGTGAATATAAGAAAATTTAGAGTTTAAATTCTGCAACAAACTCAAAAGAACAGACAGCGGCATTTATTATAATACCGTTTCTGTTCATTACACTGTTTAATTGTTTAAATTTGCCCTTTCCTACTTCATCGTCTCGATAGTCTGTGGTTGCCATGGTCTGATTATCCTCTTTTTGATGCGCTTATTCCATTTTAACTAGAAGACAGAGCTGGGTTGCAGGCAGGCCAGTCAAGCACATGCACTGTGTCTGCTAAATCATGCTGCTGTAGCACGTGCGGAGAGAGACATGCACACAATTCCTACCATTTACTTGCTGTAATCACCAGAGGTGGGCAGAGTAGCAAACAATTGTACTCAAGTAAGAGTAGCGTTACTTTACAATAATATTACTCAAGTAGAAGTAAAAAATAGTCAAGTAAGAGTAAAGAAGTATTTGGTGAAAAGACTACTCAAATACTGAGTAACTGTTTTAACATAGTGTCTGATTTTTTTAAAAATATCTGATGTGTAGAATAAAGAAGTAACGAGTTGAGTGTAGCCCAGTGTAGCAGAGAAAGGACGGTGTTTCTTCTTTACAAATCTACTCAAGTAAAAAAAAACTACTCTTAGAAGTACATTTTTCAAAAAGTTACTCAAGTAAATGTAAAGGAGTAAATGTAACTAGTTACCACCCACCTTTGGTAATCACTGACTGACTGAATCACTGAAGATGTTGACTTCACAGAGGCATTCAGTAAGTCTTTCTTCCCAATATACACCTCTGTGACTGCACACATACCATTAGTACTGATGCACTCCCACATCATCATAGATACTGGCTTTTGCATTTTTCACTGATGACAAAACAAGCTGAAAAATGGACTCATCTGACCACAGGACAGGATTCTGCATAGAATAATTGTATTCAGCTTTGTCTATGCATAATAGAGTTTCAAGCTGAGGTTTTGCATGCAGTGGTGGAGTGTTATAAGTGACAGCATTCTTCAGTAATACTGAGCTCATGTGACTATGTCACATTGCAGTAGCTTAACCGTTTTTTATACAATGCAGCCTGAGACCTTAAAGGCCAAGCACATTGTTCAGTTGTTTTCACCTTTGCCCTTTATGCATCCAGAGTCCCTGAATCTTGTTACAGTATTATGTATACTGAATGGTGAAGGACCCAAAGTCCTTGTGCTGAGAAATATTCTTTTTCAAGTATATTATTAGTATATTTCCTTTTGATGTACTTATCAGAGGTAAGCCAAAAAGTATTAAAATATTATACTAGCCAGTATACTTACTATACTTGAAGTATAAGTATACGTTTATACGTATATGTTTGTAAGCGGAGCCATGACCCATCTTTACTTGAAAAGATTGAGCCTTTGGTGGATGCTCCTTTTATACCCAGTAATAATATCCTCACCATGACCAGTTTACCTACTAATTCTGGAAAAATGCTGAGCAGTGTTGAACAGTGTCTTCCTATCATATTTTACTATTGTTCCAACAGATTTCTAACATATTAACATAATAACATAACTTGATCAGTTGATGAGTTACTCAGTGAAAACACAGAAAATAATGTCTTTGTACTTTTGAAATATTTATTAAGATTCAAGTAAACTGCAGTTTTAAAAATGGTTCTGACATTTTTCTGAAGGAAAAAAAAAATCATCGTTCTACAGCATTGTTCTTCCCATGATCCATATGCTTTCATGTGGCATCGGTCTGGTCTATATGGATCTCATACTTCATGGCTTCAATAAACAGTCCTCTAATCCTTACGCCTCTCTGTTGTTGTAACCTCTTTACCCCCTTCACTTCCACAGTAGAGAATGTTTGTTATGTGAGCCACCTCACCTAGTGTAGATATTTTACATTAAATGAATGTACCAACAGTGTGATGATATTGAATTCTGTCTATTCAAATTCTTAAAATGACACAGACCTTTCAGATCAGCTGTTTAAATCAGCACGGTACCTGGTTGACCTTTGGCAGACATGGCCTCAGTATCATTCTGTCTGACAATTAAAATAAGGTAGGCACTGTAAAAATATCTAAAACCTGATCACAATCAAAACACATTTACTGCACAGAGCAATTCTAACAACATTTTTATTATTACACCTAATGGCCCCCTTTGTGCAATGCAAGCACTTAATCACTAATGATTAATTCTCTCTCTGCAGTTAAAGTGCACCAGTGGCTATAGTGAAGATAAAACATACAGAGTGTGACACACATGTGACAGGGTCGCCATCCAAACAGAAATAATGATCTGCTGGCTCCAGCGGAGGCAATGGAAAACAGCTTGTTCTGGTTAGATGCTGACCGATGTGTGTGTGTGTGTCCCATTGAAAGCAGAGCCATGACAATCAACAGCAGTCACACCATTCACAATATGTGCATAAAATAGCTCATCTGTCCACTTAGTATCTGGCCTCCAAAGTGATAAACAAGTTCACAGGAGCAGCAATAAAAGCAGCAACAGTTGAAGAAGCAGGCAACAACAGAGCACAGACAAAAAGAGAATACAGATTTATTTTTTTTCACTTAGTCACTCAACAGATAAATGACTGCAAAGTTTAAGACATTGCAGACGTACAGTGAGAATGCTTTTGATGTTGTCTTGAACACTTCACACTTATAATTTAAGTAAAAGCACACCAGGCATTTCACCATATGGATGACATATTGTTTGCATCAAAACTTAAAACCACAATCAAATGCTGTTTTGATCCACGTCGCATATCTTCATCTCACTCAATCAGCTAATGCGCTTTGATAATGTTTTCAAGACATTGCATTTGTTTTTTAGCATTTTTTTTAATCATAAGTACTAAAGTATGCATTTAATGTTTGAATTCCCCAGTGCACGTCCACACTGTTTATAGTTACCAGTCAGAAAATATGGGCATATATCTGTAACACCTATACATAATTATAAGGGTGAAATTGAATAATCTAAACACTAAATCAAAGCTAGAGGTTGACATCAGATCAAAAGGCCTGCAGGTGCTGTGGGATAACTTTTGGACAAGCAGAATGGAAAAACTCCAGTCTGAAAAGGTAAGGAATTTACTGTATGTAACATATTTTCATCTGGCAGTGATTGTAATGCTGCAACCACATCAGTATTGGGTAAAGACGGATCCGTATACTCAACTCAAAAATGCTAGTTTTATTTAATCTTGATAGATCTTTGTTCTCTATATTGTATTTAAATACATTTGTTTACTAGAATAGCAGTAGTAAACATACAAAACAATATTACATTTTTCTTCACTTTGGCTCACTTCTCAAATAAAGAGGAAGCTTTTTTCAAAACATAAAGCTCAAATCTCTAAACAATTAGTTTGTCATTCAAAAAAAAAAGTTGAATTTCTCATTCCTTCAAACGTTGCTGTGGCATATTTGTGCAAAAGAGTAAATACAATTCTCTACAAATCTGCTCAAAAACCACTTGTATATGGTTAAATGATCAAAACTGATCAGTTAATTCTCAGCGAAACTGTCAAACTCTTCACATCATATAAACATTCTTTCTTCATTTTTGGCATCACATTCAAAATGAACCATTCAATTATCAAAATCTTTTAACATAGGGGGCAATATTACAATGTGTCCTGCCATTTCTGAGAATAGTATGAGCACACATATTCAACACACTGGACCCTACAAAGGCTAGATTTGACAAACTATGTGATTGTGTGGGATAATGTCAGTTTCCACTGAGCCTACACTGTTAGAGAATGGTTTGCTGCACATCCTCCATTCCTGAATCCAATAGAGGAACTATTTACAACCTGGAGGTGGAAAGTATATGACTATTGGTCACAGAATCATATGTCTCTGTTGAATGCCATGAATATTGCATGTGAGAACAGAGCAGAGGGTGGCTGCGCCACAAAAAGAAGGTTTCCCCCCCGGCACATAGCAACAGAAAACATCAGATGTGATGTTGACGAAATCTCTTGCCAAACCAACAAGACTATCAGGATGTCCACGCAGATGAGAACTTACAGTGTTGCTGTATATAGCCTACTTAAGGAGTACAAAGGTTTTACTTTAGTTTTGCTTATTTTCAAAACTGCCAAAGTTTTTTTTTTATTTTTATGGCATGCTTTGTTTTTATTGAGATTTTTTAGAAGTGTGTACTTTTGTGGCAATCGTACTGTAATCATAATTTATAAGTAATCTGTAACTATCACAGTGAAAAAGCATCAATGCATTTTGACCAGTATGGCTCAAACGATAACAAAACGACTCATTTTCATTTTGAAGGCACTGGCCAATCAACCCACACCAAATTAGGTTTTGAAATGTAAATCAAATGCTTTGGGTGACTACCTTCTGCAAACATGCAATAAAGTTTTGTTGTATGATCAAACTACTGTGACAATTACAGCTTAGAGAATGTTTAGTCTGTTTTGAAGAGTGAGCCAAAGCAATCGAGAAAAACTTTAGGTGTTTGAACTAACATCCACACTGTTTATAGTCACCAGTCAGAAAATAAGGACATATATTTGTAACACCTATAAAATTATACTGGTGAAGTTAAATAATCTGAACATTATATCAAAGCTAGAGGTTGACATCAGATCAAAAGGCCTGCAGGTCCTATGGGATAACGTTTAGACAGGCAGAATGTAAAAACTCTCTATATTGTATTAAAATATTGTACACGATAATAGTTGTAGTAGACATGTACAACAATAATAAGTATTCTTGCAGCCTACATTAAACCTTGGACTTTCTTAAAGGAAACACACACAAGATAGTGGACTCAAACATAACATCAATAGGTCTCAAATAGCTCTATATGGACTAAGTCATATTTCCCCCATCACAGTTATGTCAGTTTTGACTGGGATGAACACAGGACATAGTGGCTCTGGATATGGCTGCAGCAGCAAAGGCATGATCTCTTTTTTATTTCTAATCTTGAAGAGGGATCAGTTTAAAGTAATTGATTAGTAGATCTAAGGTGCTCGGTCCTGGCATGCTCATGAAAATTTGATGACAGAGGACACCAAGTGACTCTGTACACGCTAGGTGTACTAAAAATAATCACAATGTCTTATTATCGTTAAACTGCAGATAATTATTTGCCATCCAGCATTTTACATTGTGGCGTTGCAGTAATAGAATTAATTGAACCACAGTTGTCTATATTTAGATAAAAAGACAAAAAGAGAATACAGATTTATTTATATAAAGATATAGTTGAGTATCATCAGCATAGCAATTAAATGAGACATTTCTAACCAAAAAGCCTATTGGTATTTAGAGGCCAAATAAAATGTAACCTAAACACCAGAGGTGAGGGGGGTAGAAATATGATTCTTAGTCATGACAGAATGTTTCCATAATTTACTTACTTTAATTTGCTTATTCATAAATAGCTAGTAAGAGCAGATTGCTGGACCAACCTTATCCACAATGTCTTCTATGAAAAAATGTGTAGGTATGATATCGAGACACGAGGTTGTGGATTTTGTATTCAAGACAACTTCATAGAGTTATCCAAGGGTCACAGGCTGAAATTCATTACAAACCGAGAGGGAGATCTACAGAAGAGTCAACTCCAGTACGAGTAATGTTTGATCGCAAATGTTCCGTTTTCTTACAGAACAAATAACAAAAAAATCTTCGTGTGAGTGGAGGAAAACTATTTAGCACTTACTGCTTTGACGGTTTTTGATAGTTTTCCAGGCAGGATTTCAAACTTTTGTAGATATATATTTTTTCCATCTTTATTCAGATTTACTGCATAGAGCCCTTAAGGCAGAAGGTTGATTACTGATTTTTGGATTTATAATTTTTAGGGGGCCACAAAGTTCATGATGTTACCACAAATTGAGTTAAGTTGATAATTAACTGATCAGTGCCATGGTGGAGGAAATCAGGGTACAAACTAAAAGTGGGAGAGAGTGCAGAGATCATATAAGCTATGTAGGTGCACAGCTTCCCCAAGAAACAAACAGGACGGTGCATTTAATTAATGCAGGCCGCCATATTATAAGTCAAGTCAGTTCGTCTGTTCTAGGGAGAGATGGAAAGAAGGAGGTGGAGTGGGAGAGACAGGCTTCCTTCTGGCAGATGAAATAGCACATCAATCTGACTTATTTTATGGGCTGAGAACAAATAATTCTCTTTCAGTGTTGGCTCATGAGTTCTTGGCAAAAATAATATCTATCCTCTGAACAGAAATTAATCCATTCTGTTAAGACTTTGGATGGAGTGAGAGCTTCCTTAAGGGCATTCAACAGTGTGGAAGACAACTGTGAACATTATGGTTGTAAAATGCTTGTTAATTGGACTTTGGCTCAACAGTGATTTTAAGAAGTGTGAAGAAGTCTGAAAGGCAAAAATAGCTACAGTACAGTTGTCGTCTTAGAACACCTAGATTGTGAGGCATATGCAGTTGAAACTTGCAGCTCATCCGAATTGTACTGTATAGTCAGAATATACACTGACCTTCCAGTTTATGTGGTAAAATCTCAAGAACATATAATGTGAGGCAGCATTTACAATAGCAGGACCCCAAAAACGAAGCAGCAAATGAATGACAAATAGTTACATTTAATTACTGACGTCAAAATGTGTTACCACTATTGAAAATCTTTATATATTGTATGGATCTTCGTTCTTCGTTTTCAATATCTTCTCACTATTTAATCCTTAGCCTTGAAGTCTTTTCTCTTGTAAAACTGAAAGATGCTGTTTGGAAGCACTTCGGAAAAAGCTGGTGTTTTCAACATTTTGTCCACCTGACTTTTGTCAGGGCCACCCTAGCGCTCTCCATGTCGACACACGTATGGTGGTGCAGCATGTATAAAACACACATTTAATATAGCAATGTAACAAGTGAGAGAATATCACTTCTACTACTGTTACTAGAAATCCACATTAAAAGCAAGGCATCCCATAGTCTACACAAAATATGCCATTTAGCAGCGCTTGGGAGAACCAGCTGTTTGACTGACAAAATGCTAACTGGATAGTGTCAGCATGAAGAAATGTTTTATACTAGATTTATAACAACAGTACAGTGGTGCCTCACATGCCTGTCTCAAAGACAGTGTGGATTGATTGATGTTAATAGATTGAGAAATTGGCCATGATACTTATCAAGGTCCTAGTCTAAACCTAAATAAGGGACAAAGCATCATCACTCCTGCACCATCCAGAGTCTCCAGTTTAACCAATGGCAAATTTAATACACTGGTTGGCACTAAGCAAAAGGAATTTAAAGGAGGTAAATATATGTAGATCACTGGTGTGTATGTGCAAGTAGTATTAGAGTCTCCCAGATGTCACTTTAGAATTTAAGAGAGTAATGGGCCATGATATGTTTCCA
Organism: Helostoma temminkii; assembly: GCA_900302695.1. NCBI lineage: Eukaryota > Metazoa > Chordata > Actinopteri > Anabantiformes > Helostomatidae > Helostoma > Helostoma temminkii. Next base: position 34,530 of record OMLM01001324.1, read on the forward strand.
GTCCTAATCCTATCATCAGCTAACTACAGATTTGATGCATTATTTCACTACTCGCAGCTCAACTCTGGAAAAGAGTGTAATGAATAAAATTGCTGAAAACAAACCAACCCAGTCCAATTGCTTATGGGCATGCTGTGAGTGGTCTCACATGACATGTTTACACACAATGTGTCGTGGCTGGTGCCAAGGCTTGGCTCGCAACACTGTGGTTGAAGTTATGCACTGGTGCTGTTTCCCATCACTAATAAAGAACACAATAGCACAACATAAAGCCACAAATTTCCTAAACATCAACAATATGGTGAAGCTTTGACTAAAGGGAAACTGTTATTGAGTTGGTCTTCAGTTTGGTGCAGGATGAAGAGATATTTGTAAAGGAGTTGAGCAGCAGGCCACAAGAACACTGCTAGTTCTGCTGTATTGTGACATTGTGTTGACAGGATTCTTCAGAAATACGTCATGTCACATCTTTGCGAGGAACATCCATTTGTACCATAACATGAAGCTCTTTATATGTTTCATATGATGAGTGCAATTTCACATTTCACATTTTCACTACCTTGATGTGTCCTGTTGAACTACAGGATCCTCCAAGAGTCTGCACTCAACAGAGATTCTCAACTATCTTAGGGCATTTAAAATCATAGACTAATATGATGATGCAGGGAAAGTTCAGTCTCAACCAAAATTCACGCTGGAATTAACATGCATAAAGCTGTACAGATAGTATGGCTGTTACCTGATGCCTACCACAAGAACGGAGGAGAAAAACAGTGGTGTAAAACTGTATCAGGCTATTTAAGAACAAACTTTGTTTTTATTTCATTTATTATCATTTCAACTCAAAAGCCTGAGACAGATTGACACAAATTGTCACAAACACCAGGTTTAACTGACTGGACACAGAGAGAACGAATGCAAGTGATCCCTGAAAGCACTTGCTGCTTGCAAGTTACCACCAAAAGCTCGTGAGACAAGAAGAGACCGGCTGAAGTTGGTGCTGCACTGACATGTATAGCTACAGGGTAGACTTGCTTTATTGTACTGATAGAAAATGTTTTGCCAGACTACAAATTTTAACTTTTGATGAGAGCCGAATGAGCAGGGGAGCTTTTGACTCTTCTCAGCATAGACACAGCACAAAACATTTACATAAGCAAGTAAGAATTCGCCACATGTCTGGACTGGCGAGGGTCAGAACGTTTGGCCAACACATCGATTTAACTGATGTCTTATCCTTGCAAGATTTCAGTGCAGAGTCTTGCAGAGTTGTTGGCATTTCATGCAAGCTAACATAGGAGGAAGAGCGGGGGGTTAGAGAGTTACTGCAAAGATGAATGACAGTTTGAATGTGAATGATCGATAGTGTGCCGTATGATGACATTCTTCAGAAAATGCTGGTGTGTGTGTGTGTGTGTGTGTGTGTGTGTGTGTGTGTGTGTTGTAAGTTTGTTTTTTGAGTGGGTAAGTGCGGCATTTAGTGCAAACAATTAGTTGCTGTAATCTTCTTCAAGGATCTTTGCTATCTGAAATGGTGAGTAGCTAAGCATGAGATGTTTTTCAACATCAGGACAATTGTGCACAATGAAATCTCTGAAATACAGAGAGACTGAAATGCAATAATTAAAGCAACCAAGGACTGACTGACTTCTGAAACAGGACAAAAGGATCATGATGATCATAATGTTGAAAGACAGTTAAAGTGAGGGAAGCAGAAGTGACAGAGGGAATTAGAACAGGTAATCACAACCAGAGAGATCTTCTTTACTGAATTTTCACATTAGATATAAAAAATGTAAATTTAGAAACCATCAAAGAAACTATTTTAGGTCTCAGCCATATTTAAATATGTTATTCACATTTATTGGACAGGGCAATAATTGTATAAAGATGTCACTGTATTTCAGCAAACATGACAGCACAGAGCTCAGAGCTATTTTTTTTTCTTTTTCACATATAATGCAAGGGCAAAGAGAAATTTAGCAGAACATGCATCCTATAGTGAAGCAACAAAGTTTAAACTCACTGCAACTATTTCCATCTGCTGCTTACTGTAGAAGACACTTCACATGCAAACATGCCAGCACACATGCAGACACACACACACACACACAGACAAACACATGTTTAGTCAACAACTTCCATTTTTGGCAGTCTGGTTTCCACTCTTCACGCTGACCTGGCAGTACTCATCTCATTGTGAACCTCGTCTTTAGCTTGGACAGACTGTGTAATTATGTCAAAGATTCTTCAGCCTGCTTCACAAGATGCCTCTAAAACATTTACACTCATGCAAGGGTACATATTAGTGTCCCACACCTTGCAACATTCACACACATGCTCACACACTCACATAAACTTTACAATAAATCTCAGCCTTGAGGCAGCCCTGCTCATATATCCTGTCATCCTCTCCTCACCGCAGGCACGCTCAAACATACTTGGAAACATGCTGTCAGTGTTCCATGGAGAATTCCCCAGATTCTGACTTTATGGGAATGTTTGATGTGCGGGTCCACAACCCCACACCTAAATACAGAGACCCGACTGTGTCTGCCACACTGAAACGGTAGTACATTGTGCCAGCGTATACAAGAGTATGTGTGAGTCTACAGGCACCTGCTCCTCTCTGTGTATGTGCTGTGAGAAGAATTTTCCATACAATATATAATGATATATTCACTCCACATGTTTAAGCAGCCTTAGGGTAAATGTACTGTAGACCTTGGTAGCTGACGTTTCCTGTACAGTAAATGTGGAACCCCAAGATGGACCTAATGGCTAAGGGTGAGCCTCCCTCCTCTGGCTTTAAAAAACTTTGTTAACAAAGTGGCACTTCAAAGGATAACATGCTGTGCTGGGTCTAAATAAAATGGGATTTGCTTTACTGTAAGCTGTGGCCACATTCTGGTCATTAGGGCCTGTTAAATAATTCAAAGCACTGTGTTGACGCAGCAAAGCACCCATAGCCAAGAGCCATCAATTACATAGAGGATACATAGGTTAATATAAACAACACAAAGAAGTTGGGGAGAAAAATACAAAGTAATAATAATAATAACCAGTAAGTTACTGATCCAGCTTCATAGGCTCTCTGTATGGTACACAGCTCCACCATCCTAAATCAGTTATATCAGTTGTTGCTATTAAAAATACACTACCAGTCAGAAGTTTGGACGCACATAGGAATTACCACGTTTTTCATGAATATATACATTACATTACAGCAGCTGTTTGCAGCTACAATAGTCATTTACAATATTAACAATGTCTACACTGTATTCCTGGCCAAGTAGATCCTATAAAATCTGCTTTTCTTCCAAAAATACTGTCATTTCTATTTGTGTCTAAACTAGTGTAAATCAACACTCAAGAGTGGAACAGTTAAAAGCAGGAGATATTTTAGCTAAGAGACTATAAAGTAAATGATAAATAATAATTAAAAGTAATAGATAACATTTAAATGACCTAAAATTTGATGATAAAGAGATTAATCAATATAGCAGAGGGGTGGGAGCTAACAGGTGTCATTCGGTGTGTTTCAGATACTGCTGCCTTAGCACCAGGGTTTTGGCTCACTCACTCACAGGCAATCAAGGTTCTGATTTCAGTCTTAGATAACAAAAGAAACACCACCTGTCCCATCCAGTTATTTCATTCTCTTCCACAAGTCAATTAAATATGTTATTTCAGCCACTCCCTTGTGCTTTGCCCTGCAGTAACTGTGCTTTGCCTTTGCCACTCTACAATACCAGTCAGCCTTTAGAGAGCGTTCACACATACAGATTCGACAGCTTGGACCATTGACAGCTGCCATTCAATGTCAACTAGAGCTGTCTTTGCAGTCGAATTGTCCTACAGAGCATGATAGATTCAATAGGAGCTCAGCTACATGACAGGGAAAAGTTGAGAAAGGCTCAACTTTATGCAAATATCCTGTGACACAGTTCAGCTACAGCTGAGAACCAATAGGCATCATCTTAGTTTCAGCAGCAACCAAGGAACGTTCACTATCTGATAATCTGATATGAAGAAAGTCTAAGCTAAATATTTGTTAACCAGTTGTGATAAATCGTAAACAGTTTTGAACTAAACCAGAGGTTTGTGCACTTGAGTCCAGGCCTTGAAATTTGAAAAAGATGTCTGAAGATTTTAAAGAAGAGCATGGAAAAGTCTTTTCTGGAAATGTATTTGGGAGAGAGCAGGATTTTCCAATTTGGCAATATTTTTTTATAGTAAACTAGTAAGTTTTATGGTATTTTATTTATTGCCTTGATGCTTTATGCCATACTCATTGATCTCCTAGTTGAAAAAAAAATATGATAGCAGCTCTGAAAGTAGACACTTTCAGTGGGAAACCTGGAACAATTTCACTACTCTGAAATTGTTCAATATGGCAGAGTCCACAATGCCTTGTTGCAAAAGAGTACTGTCAAAATAAAGGTTGTTAGACTATATTACTAATTTAACATTACAGTTGCTATTTAAAATTACTATCATGTGTAAATTCTAAATAAAAAAGTGACAAAAACATCAACATCTTTCCCTCTCTTTAATTTATGTTTGTGCATTTTGCTGCTGATGTTGCAAATAATCACATGGTATTTATATACTATACATCGGTGGAGTTTATTTTGGCATTGTGAGTTGTGAGAGGCTTTGAGTTTAGAACCTGAAATATTAAGGAAGCCGGAGTGGTTCCTCCCACAGTCTAAAGACATGCAGTCAGGTTAACTGGGGACTCTAAATTGCCCGTAGGTGTGATTGAGAGTGTGAATGGTTGTTCGTCTATATGTGGCCATGTGATAGACTGGCGACCTGTCCAGTGTGGACCCTGCCTCTCGCCCCATGACAGCTGGGATAGGCTCCAGCACACCCGTGACCCCTGCAGGGACTAAGCGGTATAGAGAATGGATGGATGGCTTAATCGCACCAAAAGACCTGAAGGGCCTTGGCGAATGGACTTTTCCTTTATAAGTTAACTAACAGTGAAGTAGCTTTAAGCACAAGTTCAGTGGCTGTCTTGATCTTCATCAACCTCACACCACTCATAGTCTGAAATCATGATCAGCTGATCATTTCTCATAAAAGCTCTTAACAGGAACATCTGTATGCTCTCTTGCACATGGAACTGTACATTGTGTTGTTTTGTTTTCTTTGGCAGGCTTGACAGTCAAAGCGGCTTTTCAGCAGCTTTCCTCACATCGCCGTGTGCAGAAACATTAATGTGTCTCAAAGGATTTGGTTTCTTCTCACTCAGCCAGCACACAGCAGTGGGAGGCAAGTGAAGTAAAACCTCTCAAGGTTTCGCAGATACCTCGTATGAAGCCCTGTCGAGCACCAACAAACGGCCGTGAGAAAATGGCAGTCTGAACATTCCCTACCAGGGACAATGTTACATAGTGTGCAGTACAGTCATTTTCACTACCTCAGAGATCTGATGAGAGGTACTTACAAGGATCAAGACTGGAAACCAGAAGCACTGGATGCTGTCAAATGCTGCCATTTTTGTTTCACAGCTCTGAAAATTCAAATAAGGCTGTGAAATAATTCTTGCATTATCATGTTTGAGATGCTGTATGTTCACAACACAACTATTGGATTATGAGAATGTGTTTCCTATGTGAAAATTGCATTCACATGGAAATTATTTGTTATGACTTAGTCATTTAGCATGCGTTAGGGAACAGTCTGGTTATCTGTGAATATGCTCACAACAGTGGAATCCAACAAATGCCATGACAAGTATGTAATTATTTTGTTTCATACATGGGACATTCAAAACTGAGTCATCACAAGCCAGTGAGCATTACATACAGGTTTTTATTATCCTTGTTCTCAGCATGACCAGTACAGCAATCGTACCATAGCCAGTCTCATACACTCCATGACAAACATCTGGTTAGTGTTTCTGCAGCTTCAGCATCTTGTTTTGTTTTTGGATGCTGGAATGGTAAAAAGCTGGGGTCTTGTTTATAACTGCTTTATTTGGTAAAGCCCCACAGAAGAAATGTTTGTGTCTTGGTGGGTTGGGTGCTGCCAGAACTCATCAAAAATCTAAGCAAGGACATAAATGTAGCACCAATGAGCTGTGGATATTGTGAACTTGTTCAGCAAAGGCCTGTATTTCATAAGTATATTAGATGTGAAAGCAATAGATATACACATCAAGTAGAGAAAAGATGATGAGCATATTTGATACAGTAACACAGATAAATCCTGACCAAAGGAAGTACCCCAGGAACTCTAAAACACAAAACTACAGCTTATGATTTACTGCCTAAATGCATGTTTTTAAACACAGAGCAACAAACAGGGGTGAATCAGTGGGCATAAATGCCCCACAGATGAATTCTGGGATTAAATGGCAGCAGCACAGCCAGTCATCTGGTTCCCATGTCTCTTGGAGCGCAAGTAAAGAAACAAGAGCAAGTCTGTCAGAAAGCAAAATCTCTTTGAACTGTCTCCACCAATTACTGCGCTGGACTTGGATAATGCTCTTTGCCACTACAAATGCTATTTTTGCTTATTACCACTTAACATATTTTCCACACCATATCAGCCAAATGTAGGACCAACAAACAACAGACCTCAGGAAGAGGCAATGCATATTGCAGAGATATCACTAAAGGATCCCGCCGCTCAGATCACTTACATAACAACTGATAAAGTCTGAAAATGATTAAGATGCTCAGTGAATCTGCAATCTTTTATCTGGTGTTTATTTTCAGAGCAGCTTGGTCTCATTCCAGCAGTCTATGAACATGTTTAAGTAAATCTAAATTTGCATACATTAAGAAGATCGGCGTATGAGGACAGATCTTTCTTATCTGACCTGGCGAGCAGATGATGGCGATGAAGGGGAAACCAGATGATAGGAAGCAATTACAGCGTGCACCACTGTTCATTATTACTGTAACTTTATAACGACTGTTTCCAGTCAGCTTCATGATTCTTGTCTTTGACTAGACTTTTACAAGAGATGATGTGTTTGGGCACAATGAAATAAATCATTTAAGGCTTAGCACTCAACAGCATGTCATGCCAAGAAACAGATATTTTGTGCATATTACATACTATTCCATGGGAACATATGAAATTGGAAATGGTTTGCAGAGCCAAAATAACCAGGCCCAGCTGGGTCAGGTTGGATAACAGCGTACATTCTGTAGTGTAACAAATGAATTCATAGTACCCTTCAATGTTGGGATGTACTGTGAGACATAAAAGGGGGATTTTAACTTAACTAACTTAAGGTAGTTACTAATTGTAAGTAATTAACAATTTCACATTTGCATTAATTTTCAGTAGCTTCATTTCTAGAAATAGTAGCAGTACCTGAGTATCTTAGCATAAGTATGACAGCGACAGTTCTCTGCAATAAACATTTTAATACCACCTTTAAAGTGTACACAGGGCTTAGTTTTCATAACTTAAAGTGAAAAATATCGTTTCAGTCCTTTTGAGTTTGCAAATACCTGAGGTTACATGTACAACAACTTAGTCCCAGAGTTCTGTTTGTAATTACATCATTATTGACCACTTGGGGAGGTAAACACACCTGTTTGGTGTCAGTAATGCAGCAGGGGAATAGTAACTCAGTGAAAAAAAGGCACAAAAAATACTGTGAAACACCACAGCTTACAATGATAATAACACATTAGATTTTGCTTGTTTACCTTTTTTAATCTAGAAGCAGGGGGTTTGATTTAATAAAAATGTTTATAATTTTTCAGTCACAATAGCCTACTCAGAATCTACATCTGGATTGAAGCAATGATTAACTCAGCAACTTGCAGTATTTTTGTACATGTAAAAAAAATCTGTATCATTTTTTTTGTGCGTGCCTGTGATTTCATTCAAAAGGTGAAACGCTCATATATTGTAGATTCATTACATTTAAGAGAAATATATTTCTTGTTATGATTTTGAGAGTAGTCAGTATATCAGGAGCCATCACACACAGACATTTTTATGGAACTCTTGCATTCCCAGTATCAAGCCATTCCTCATCCAGAGAAAACATCAAGTGTGTTTTATCAACTCCAAAGTCAACACACCTGTCTACCAGGAGATTTCAGAGCACTTTGTGTTTGTGTCTGCTGTCAAGCTTTATGGAAATGCCAATTTCCTTTTCCAGCAGAACTGCCAGCAACACCTGCCCACAGTGTAAGAAGTACCACAGACTGGTTTGCAGACCATAATATTACTGTGCTTGATTGGCGTGCCAACTGTCCTGACCTGAATGCCAAAGAAAATCTATGGGCTATGGTCAAGAGGAAGGACGCTGGACATGTCTATATTGTAAATCCATTTTTGGTTGATCTTAGGAAATATTCTAATATTTTGAGATATAGACTCCTTTTTTTTGGTACATGCGGTTCATGAGCAACAACAACAAAAAAAAAGCCTTGAAATATTTCTCCTCTTGAATTCAACTATCCAAAAACATAGCTTTCTCACAGTATTCTCATTAGTTGAGGTTCACTAGTGTATTAAACTTAATGTAGCATACCCCCCAACACTGTTCAATCTTGTTTAGAGTAGAACCAGTGCCCAACCCTGAAATCAGTAGCTTTTTCTAACTGGCTGCAGTTTCACAGTAATTCATGCCTTTATCTTCCAGCCTGTTAGTCTGCTTAATCCATAAAAGCCGTCTATTGATTTCTATGGCAACCTGCTCTCTCACATCAACCACTAACAACCGAGTCAATGCCATTCATCACATGTATTAGAACAGGAAGATAATGTGTTTATGTGTAAGACAGCAGAAGACAGTGGGAGGGAGAGGATTAGAGAGCATCTTTACAGTGTGTAGTGAGTATACTTAATGAACACAGTATATGCCCAGGTGATTTCTATGTATGAGTGTATGTGTGTGCATGTGCCTGTGTTTCCAAGCAGCAGAGAAGCGAAGCGGAGGCTGACGTCAAGCAGCTGACCTTGGGTCTGGATGTGTTTACTGCTGTGTGAAGTGCCTGTTCTTGCTAACAGTGATATTGCTGCTGTACGTGTGTGAGGCGACACTGGCATGCCAAGCAAATAAACACACACCAGCACCATCCTAGCAGGGCGATGCCTACAGTGATGCCTAAATATGAGCATGCAGAAATAAAAACACACACAACTACCTACACACACTTTAATTTTTCACACTCAGTTCGACAGTCATAAACATCCAGTTCCCACCATGGTTTTGTTTATCTGCTGATTATTAGGGGAGACAATTCTTCCTCTTGAGTTGAAACTCCCTGTTGTGCTGCGTTATTGATGACTAGCTGGGTGGCAGAGTAAGCCATCGGGCATTTTTGTACCTTTATTTTGTTGATATTTTCTCAGGTGTCATACCTTGGCTTGCATCTCCAACTCACTCAGTGCTGTTTAATTCCTTCAGGTGACATCATCACAAAGATTGCATTATTGCCAAGTTACTGAAAGTGACGGCGCTTTTCTTTGTTGATCTACAGGGGGTTCACAAAAGAACAGAAACACCTTTGAATGCAATATAATATCCCCACAGCAAATACCAAGTTGTCAGGTTGGTGAAACTTGTGAAGTTCAATTTCACAGATGCTAATTCAACTTGATGGCTGCTTTTGCAGGCTACAGGTTCCACTGAGAGAGAGAGAGATATGCAATTGGTGTATCTGTAATAATGTAATGTTTATCTCTGTCATCATGGGTTTCCTGTTCACTGTGGTTGTTACACTTTTGATATTGCTTCCCTATATTTTGTTACATAATATTACAAGTGAAACTATTCAAGGCAAAAAATTACTTTTATTAAGCTTCATAAGTAAAGTTAAGATAAAAAAAATTAAAAATGATATAAAAAACCTTCGCCTCTCGCCCGTAAGCTGGCTGGGATAGGCACCAGCACCCCCGTGACCCCTGCGGGGACTAAGCGGTATAGAAGATGAATGAATGAATAAAAAACCTTTTAGGCAAAAATTCATGACACAAGCTATTGTATATAAATACGTATCTGAGAAAACACAGTACGGTTTGAATAGCACATATGCAGATTACAATGATAATGGTGGCAGATTTACCAGATTTTATGTCATTTATAGCTCCTTGTCAAATGATAGCATAGTAGTAGCTGGCTAATTAATGAACCCCAGGGTGATATCTACTACAATAAACTGAACATCTAAAGGCTTCTCTTGCAAAAGTTGCAAGGACACTACTTTCAAAACAATAAGTTGCTGCACATCCACATTTTACTTAACAACACGTGAACCAGACAGAAGCCTGTTGGAATAATGCTATATGCACAGATGAGAGCAAAGTAGATCTTCCTGGCTCATATAAGCACAGCATTTCAGCTTGAGAACTTTATCCCATCTGTGAAACATGGTGGTGACGGTGTCATGGTTTAGGCCATGTTTGCTGCCATCATGTCAAAGTATCTATTTATGAACTGAAGTGCAACAGTTTAAAGCACAGTAATGTAGTGTTTTTGCAATAGTCAAAGTGGTAAGACCTGAAGGAGGCAAGAAAGCCGACCAACATATCTGAATTGAAGCTGTTCTGTAAAATGGAAGGACTTAAAATCCCTCCATGACAATGAGCAAATTTAAAAAACATCTACTGAAAACCTTTAGCTAAAGTTGTTGGGGCAAAGTCACTGGACCAGCACCAGTTACAGAATACACAGTTTCACATACATTTGCCTCACAATATTTAAAACTGGATAATTTTCCACAGTAAATAAGTAGTGTCACATTTGTTTAATTGGGTTTCTTCTATTTAGTTTTGGGACTTGTGTGAAAGTCATATACAGAAGGAAAATTCTAATAGGTTAGCAAAATTTAACAAAAAGTGCCACTATACTGTACTTGATCTTGTGCCAATTCTAAAGTGGCATGTCACTAGCAAACCGTTACCATGTGCACTAGTTGATGATAGATGTAGAGGACATCAAGAAACAACATTAGGAAAAAATGAAAGAACAGACTCGTATTTCATTCTAAGCGGCCAAGCAGCCAAACAGGTTGGCTACATACTTGAACAGGAAAGACATAAGTTAAGATTTATGTTTGACTGTTTGTGTTTTAATATGAAAAACTCTTCATTTTGAATGTGGACTAGTTGATGAGTTTGGCACATGCAACACCGTCTCATGAGTTTGGCTGATTTTGCTGGAGTGTACATCACATCCAGTGATCTAATCCAAATCCAGAAGAGATGACACAGTCACAGAAACCTGCAGTACACCCGAGTGTAGTCCATTAGCTTCCAGAAGTTGTTCTAAATGCACTTGTGTACACTGTTTCATGTGGTGAAATCCTAAGCTTGACTTACCTGCAACACAACACAAAGCAGTTTATATAACTTGGTAAAGAAACGTGAAAGCTATTTTTTCTTCCACTGACTAATTCACTGAATATTTGCTCACGTCTTCTTCACTACAATGGAAGTTTCAGTTAAGTTAAAAGTGTGATTCTCAAACTTGGTCCTCAGTGCACACTGTCCTGCTTGTTTTTCAACTGTCCCTGCACCCTGATTGGCTGAACACACCTGACCCAGGTAATTATGGTAGGACAAGAATAGTTGGAAAACAAGCGCATGACAGTGTGCCTTGTTGACCAGGGCTGAGAACGTCACGGTTACAATGTAACCTTGGTTCTCTGAGTGAAGAGACTATCTCTCCACTCCGTTCACATTGCATGTGTACGGGAAAATGACCCCTTGTGTCAGGGCACATGAACATTTAAGACACAGAGAATTTTCCGGTCATGCCTCCTTGAAAAATCTATACAGTCTCCTTGAAGTCAGTGAAAGTTCAGAATCAGAATTGGTCTCCAAGCTGCCTAGAAGTGGAGAAATAGTCTCTTCATTCAGAGAGCCGAGGTTAGATTGTAACCTTGACGTTCCCTAATGTTCAAAATTATCTTTCCACTCCAGGGAACTCTTTAAGACACCCCGTAAGAAGATGGTGCAGCAACCGGTTAGTTGACCCTCAAGCTTTAGGGGCCAAGGTCAGGACGTAGGGGAGCCCGGATAAAGGTAAGGCACATAAGAGACCCCATTATGATGCTTGGACAACTAATACAGAGTGCATCGAAATGACCAGCCCACAAGATACTATGATAAACATAGGGAATGAGGGAAGTGCACCCCCGAGTGTCAGCTTGGTGGCTGCATGGCTCATCCAAGCTGCTCACAAGGCGGGCCTTGAAGAGCCTGTGGAACAACACTACAGCGAGATGACAAGTATCTGCCAATGCACAAAGGTGATCAAGCACTGCTAAGGAAAAGTGAGTTTGCCAACTTTGGCAATGTCAGCACTGAGACAGGGCAAAAAGCATCACAAAGACACAAGTGACCAAAGCGTGGGGACACAATCCAGTTGTCCCATCCCATCGATTCTGAAGGGCATGCACGCTGCAGACGGGCCTGAGTGAGGCTGCAGTCATGAGAAAATATCAGAGGCCATCTCAACCAGTGCATACTGAGGCAAAGGCCCACTAGCCAAGAGCATGGGATTCCAGGGTCATCAAACTGATAGGGGCCAGCGGGAAACTCTACAGTCAGGAGAGCAAGGGGGGTCCCAGGCAAGGGGGCTGCCCCAAGGCCACTCAACAGCCTTGCATGGAGAAGACTGAGTGCATTCCTCCTGAACTAGTGTCCTCAGCCACAGTGAGGGAGGATGCAGGATGTGGATGCCCCACAGAGCGATGGCGCACTTTTAGCCAAACTCCTGCAGAAGTGACAGTTATGAGGAGATCGCTGGGATCCCTCAGGGCAGGCCAGGTTCAAGGGGTGAAAATCCAGATTAGTTTCTTCCCCTTCCGAAAGGTTGTGCTGCACAAAATAACCAAACTGCATCAATATCGCCCAGGTGAATCTTCAGATCAGTCTACTGAAACCTTTCTTGAAAAAGGACCACCAATGTTAACAGGGCCTGGACAACTGGAATGTGCAGCCATCAAGCTCATTCGCAGACATGTAGCAGAAACCTTGCAGGTTTCAAACAGCAGGCTAACTACGGTGCGTGATGACAACCTCCCAAACCTCGGGCAGCTGGGGCATCTGAATCAAAAACCTGTTTTCTCCAGGGGACCATGCGGATACACGCTGCAAGCTCACTCAAAGCCGACCGCAGTCAAGCCACATGGAAGCTGCAACGGCCACAGACAATTCAGCCATGGTGAAGTTCTGTTTGAAAGGCAAATACTGTCATTTATGTAAACAGTATTGTAACGTGTACACTTTGAGACATTTTATCCCACAACCGCTACCAAGAAATCAGCATCTAAGTAACGTCCGTTTAAAAGACATATACTGTTATATATAGAAACAGTATATTTATATATTCACGCACATTAAAAAAATACACATAATACATTCAGACACTTATTTATGTGTTCATCCATGATGCCCGGTTAACATTTGCAACAGGGCTGTGTACTAACGAGGAGTCTCCTCTTCACCACTGTCTTGAACACAGCACAGCATTAGCTACCGGCGTGCATTTCCCAACTACAAGTGTAGTGGTCCACTTCCGTGTTTGTCGTCTCTTGCCTTGTGTACACTTTCCAGACTGAGTAACACTAACAACGGCTAAGCACGTTGTCATCAGTCAGTTTTAAGCAAGAGAAGAGGGATCGCCTCAGTGTGAAGACATGAAGAGGAGTGTGTATTATTGTCAGAGAGCTGTGTTACAGTCAATCTGCTGTGTCGACACAGAGGCGACTACTCTGCTATTCAGTCACTTATGTATTCATTCATGAAAACAGTGAACACGTGAAACCTGAATAAAGACTTAACCTAAGTCATCACCCCACTGTGGCAGAACACAGAGCGGCAGCATCAGCCCTTCTACCCACATTTGTTCTTTTCTGCTGCTTCTGATACACAACGCCGGCTCGTGTATTTTAGGTTTTATGTCTAAGTTGCGGTGTGAGGGTAGTACACATAGTGATCGGGTTACACGTGAGAGTCCCAAGGGGGAACACGCTGCACGCTCACGCGAAGCTGACCGCAGCCGAGCAACGCGGACGCTGCCGAGGCGGAGATCAGCCGGAGCGGATCCCGCACTAAGGGCAGCTACTCACGGCTGCCCACACGCCGGATAGCCGTAGAGAATACAGATAAGAAGTGTCCGTGCGCCCTGACACGAGGGGTCATTTTCCCCGTACACATGCAGTGTGAGCGGAGTGGAGAGATAGTCTCAACGATAGAGGAACCACTGGGTTAAAACAGAGTGAGACTTTTAAAGAGGTTTAGGGTTTGCCGTGTTTTTTTCTGAATCCATATAGAGCTTTATGTTTGGGGATTGTGAACTCTGTGGCCCTTCTAATTTTACACATTTTTCTGCTGGCATGCAGTGAATGTGTCGCTGGTATAAGCTTCTGAGAAACACAGTAATTCAAGCATTGTTTAAGTGTTGGCTTTGCTTTTCTTTCTTAGTTTTCTGGGTAGTTTTTCCCTTTGTTCAGTTTTGGGAATCTACAATGTACAGCAACTGTTTGGCTTTACACTGGATATACTGAGTGGATCAGTGGATAATGGATAAATGTGATGTGGATCTAAAAGTAAAAATAAAATGGTATTAGATCTTTGACTAGATAATAAATATTTTTATTATAATTAACTACTGCATTTCTGGATGAAGTTTGCTATGTTTGAAACAAGGTCACTTGGATGCCAGTGCAGTGCTCTATTTTATCATGATTGGATAAACTAAATGAGACTGTCCAGCTATGAGTAATCTTAAAATGAGATGAGAGAAAATGAAATGAGATAGGTCTTTTTTGTTTTACAATAACAGTACTCCATTAACTAACTACCATTGGCCAAGTGACCTTGGTGATTCCCCTGGCTTTTCCTCTAGATTTAGACATTTTCAATTAAATGCTTTATCAGCTATCAACACCACGAGAGAACATATCATGATCATGGTCATATCCAGTATCCCTTTGAGCCATAATAGAAAGAGCAGATGCTGTAGCTGATGGATGGATGGATGGCAAAGTGTTGGGTCACATGATTATCTGAGACCAGTGATTTGTATAACACTGTAGATAGATAGGTGGAAATAAACAGAGGTAAACTACACACAACTACCTAAACATCTAATATTGCAGGTGAAATATTTGAGCCAAAAGACTGGAACTTGAAACAAGACGTTTTTGTCTTGGAACTACTGGGGTCCTGTGAGAAACATGACCCTGTTTCTAGTGAAGCATAGTTCCAAATAAGATTAAAGAGGTAATTACCTCAAACATCTTTGCATAGTCAGTACTAGACAATCCAATAGATAATCCATTCCATACTTTCAACAATGATTATACTTACTTAAAAATAGAGTTCTTGCATTTTATCAGGTCTTTGAGTTTGCTTGCTCTATGTGTGCTCTTTCCCTCAACTTTCCTTTTAACCTTAGTAGCCTTCTGCCTTTTCCTTTCCTCTTTCTGCCACCCTGTATTTTTTATTTTTACTTCTGTGTATTTCCACCTATCTATCTTGGTCTGGCATGGCATGTCTTTTTGTGTTTTACTATCAACACAAAACACTTCTTTTGTCGCCTGTTCATCCCCAGGGGCCGATGAATCACACCCTCAGAGTGGATAAATTGTAGCAAATCAAATGTAGACAATTACTCAGCTTCACCAGTGAGTAATATAAGTAATACCTACTTCACGCTTCACACATCATCCAGACTAAACACACACACAGAGTTTGAAGAGTATGGACAATCCTGGGGAACTCTCGCTCGCTGACTGGTATTTCTATGGTTTCCATGTTGGCTGAGGAATAACTCTGTGTAACTTCGTTTGAGGACAGCGTGTTCCACACCTGGAAATGTTTGTATCATTTAACACTACCTACTGTGCATTAAATGTAACGTGAAGCTTCGGTTCCTCAGGATTTAAAGTTGTAAAAAAGCAGTCTCTGGAGTAACCGAGCGATATTGAGCTATTACTTTTAGACTGAAATTTATTTGGCTGGGTAAGACTCCCAGGCTTGTTGCTAAAGGTTTGCATATTTGATCTAAATTATGGCCTTTTTACAGCTCGGCAGAGGCAAATCTCCTTGTCAGCCATGGTTTTTAGCTGGATCCTTAATGCTGGGTCCTCAGAGCCCAGAGCATCAGCCTGAAGCACTGCTAATGGTTTCACACTCTTGCCATCACCTCCTCACACAGCTTCTGGGAAGGCATGGTTAATAGCATGTCACATCTCTACCAAGTTTTTAGTCTCCTCCCTAATAATAATGCACACCATCGTGTATTTCCTGCTGGCACTGTCTTGTACAGGTGTGTTGGAAAATCAGATGTGTACCTTTTGAGGATATTGTCAGGACATTTCTTTTATGCTGGACATCCATAACCCACAGTCCACAGCTCTGCTCTGTTTCACTGTTGTGTTGTCTAATAGCAAATCATTTCTAATGAAAACCATTAATAGTGGTGTCTGCTTCTCCCTTTTGAAAAGGGAACATGTTAAGTATGTGTTTTACATAAAGCCAACATTGCCTCAGCAGAAAAACATGGCTGTGTCTAATTTCATTATGTGAAACATAAAACAGTTGAAGACTGGTATCGCTTAATGAAAAAGAATAATCAAGCAGTTTCAGTCTGGACTGAATTAGTTATTGTGTGCAGGTACATTAATAGGGGAACTTTTATTTAGCACCATGTGACAGTAAACACAGAGACCTTTCACGATAACAATGCAAATGGAACACAAAGAACAGGTGGCGAAGTGCAAACAGTTCAACTGATGTGAAAAAGAAATTTTGAATTGTATTTTATGCAACATGACCTCTGTGTAGTCATAGTCTCTGTTCATGAATTTGTTATTTTTTGACAAAGTTTGACTATTGCCCTTGTCTCTACATGCCATGTTGTTTTACTATCATGGAAAACAGTCCCACTTCCTTCACTTTTCTTCCTCCTTTTAAAATGCAGACAGACATCTGCTCTTCAGCACCTCGGGGTTTAGGCTTAAGTGTAAGTAGGGACTTTTTAACCCCCTGAGTGCACCACTCCTATAACAATTGACAACAATATTCTTATCTCAGTAGCTACAGCTTACATAGGAGCCAATTTTCCAACCTTGAAAACAGCTTTGAGTTTCAGTGTCACTGAGGGACTTCCAGAGCTTTTCAATGGAGGTCCATGCAAGCTGCAACTGACTCATTCTCAGGTGCAGCTTTCTTAAAGATTTATGTTTTATGAGCCTAAAATAAGCTGGTTTTGTTTCTGAAGGGATCTTCTGGAGGACGCAATATTTCGTGATGTACCAAATATAATGAGTATTAAAGCCTTTCCATTAGAGTCCCAGTCGAACTGTGCTAGTCAAACTATTTTGGCCACCATAACCATCCTCATCTATCTAGCTTTCTGGCTTCAGCCAGTTGGAAATCAGCATCTCCGCCTGCTCCAGTAGTTCTCTCTAATATTAGGGAGTGACCTTACTAAACTAGCACTCAAGTTGCTGAGCTATCCTGGTGTTCACAGGCAGCTGAGTTCATGTGTGCAAATGGTGTTCTTCATTCACCCACTTTATCATCTCGGTGAAGCAATAGAAAGGTAGTGTGATTAAGTGTGAATTGTGATTACACAATGGAAGAAATCAGAACTTTCATGCTGCTAAATATGATGGCAGATGTCAAACCCATCTGCCATCTTGGTCAAAAATAATTATGAATGTCTTTTATTTTATGTTGAATTATGATGATTTTTTTGTGCCAAAGCCGAGACCGGCAAATATCCAGTTAAACAACAGTGTGATGTACTGTATAGTGTATCAGCGAAATGTATCTTAAACAATTTGCATTCAAGTCCATTCATGCATTTATATGACTACACCAGTTATAGCATCTATCTATGGATGCATTACCTAAAGGGCCTAAACTGGGCAGAGGCACAGGGGCCCTTGGACCAGAACCTGTGTTTGAAAGTCACAGACTCCAGTTAAAAGCTGCTCAACGATCACAAATCTAGACACAAAATGATCACAAAATATTGAGAAATGACTAAAAAGACAGCTCACAATAATATATAGAAACAAAACGATTACGAAGACATGAAAAGACATGAAAGTCTTGCACATGATGCACATGAGACCCTCCTACCCCATCCACTCAGACATATCATGACGTAGTCACAGTTTATACATAACATATGTTTAACATGTTTTGTGCCTTATCTTTTCTGCTAGTTCATAAAGACTCTCATCTGGGCTATGAGGTATCAGGACTATAATCCATGTTATTAAAACAAAACACACCTTTCATTAAGTTTTCTTCTTTTTTTGCCAGTTGGGACTCTAGAATAAGCCCAACAAGAAAAATACTGTTATTCAGTATTTTTACCATAACATTGATAATCTAAGGGTTAATAAGCAACATGCAACAATATAAACTTTAATTTAGGGTCATCTAGTAAATACAAATATTCACTCTTGTTTTTGCTTGTTTTGTGTTTTTTCTTTCTACCTGTTGGAAATATGAAGCTCCTAAGCTGCCAAATGCTTTGATGTGTTCACCAGCTAGAAGACACAACAACTACAGACCAGATGCTTTAACAGAGCACATCATGAAGGCTTTTGAGAGACTGGTCCTGGAGCCTGTTCCCCCCCCCCTCGCTAATGTGGGCTTCCCCCAGGTACCCTGGTTTCCTTCCACAATCCAAAGACATCCAGGTCAATTGTAAATTACCCATTGGTGTGAATGTAAGAGTGAACCAGACAATTAACGAATGGTTAATGAGTACTTTCTCTGAAAACAGTAACATAAAGTAGTGCGTCTTTACTCTAGTACAGTGATTCCCATACACACTTTGTGTGCATTACTGTACTGTGTTACCCACTTAATGACAGCTGGGCTCCAGCCTCTCTGTGACCTTTCACAGGATAAGTAGGATAAATAACGGATGGACATTCAACACCCATGCATCATGAATAACATTATTTTTCACATAAGCCACTTAGATGAATTTACTGTGGAATAAGTGCTCACAAAATAAAAGGTATGCCACTTGTGGGTTGTTTAAAGTAATATCACTGGTTAAATACAACTAACAACTAAAATGTTAAGTGCAGCAACTAGATCCAAAATACTCAGAAACCAAAGTAGATCTCTCACATGGAGTGAATTTCAAATTGCTTTCACAAAACTGCTGGCGTGAATCTGTCAGACAATTTAAGAACTCAGAAGTGGTTGGCTTTCCCATGAAGTCCCAACTTTCTGCAGCAATGGATCACTCTCTGTTCTATTTCAAAGCTATTGTTTTTGGTGCCAGGATATGCATTCACTATCTTGACACAGTCTGTGAAAGTACCAAGAAGCTTTTTTGTTTGGCTGATCTAAAGTAATAATGTTCCTCAAATTGGTACTAATGGCTGGGTCACAATGTTGGATCCATCTGGCCAGTGGGGTAAGACTCTCCATAGCATTAGGCAATCCTTGTGTGTTTTGTTACGTCTCCATGGACCCATCCACAAAGTCACTGCCATGTCTAACAGAATTTGATCTTCGAGGCTGGAGCTTTGTGGTGAGAGCCAGAGATTCTGTATTGGTTGGCTAATTGTAGGTGATTGTGTTTCCTGTTGTGGGAAGGGACATATTGACTTGATCACACCACTGGGTCGTTGCGGTCACGCCTAATAAGAAGCAGATATAGATTCCTGACATGTCAGAAAACCAAGCACATAAAGGAATCATACAAGTGGGAGGAGAAGGAGGACGGGTAAAATAAAACAGGTCAGTAAAATATTGGCATGAAGAAAAGAAAAGCAAGGCATTGATCCCTTTATTGTTTCAGCTGAGGAGCATCTGCAGCCAGGAACCTTAGACAAAAGCTCTGCGGTAGGGCTAAGTGTCTACTATTATAACGCCATATCATAAAAGAGGTGCGCACTGCATGCACTGCATGTTGCACGTGTCAGGAGATATGAATATAGTGTAGCACCCATCTTCTGTCAGTTTCATTGCAGTAGGAGGTAGTTAGCCGACGCCTGTTCTCACTCCATTGTGGTTAAAGTGGAGAAACTGGTGTCCAGCAGCGAAAGTTAAAAAAAAACACATGAAGTGAGTTGTGAACTAAGGTGCAGCCAAAATAAAAAACATCAATTCCAAGGAAAAGGTTCAACCTCAAAAGGCCAAATATTTTCTTTTTGTCATCATTTTTTGGTTTAATTTCTTTAGGAGACTTTAAGCATTATAGTTTACATGACATTATCCTTAGTCTGCTTCAATGTGTGGGCCTTTTATCCAGCAGATGCTCGGTGCACTATAACAGGCTGAATCATGCACTGATTTATGAGGCAGAAACTCACAACACCAAAATAAATCTGAACTCCAGAAACTGATAAAACGCTTGTTAAGCTCTTGGCATGGCAACCACCACCGGACAAGATTTAAACTCTGGCTCTCCCTCTTTCTGTTCTCTTTTTTCCTCTCTAATCTCATTCTCTCCCCCCTCTCTCTCCCATTCCCCATTTTTGGCTATCCAGATTTTTCTCTGGAGTTGTCAACATTAGAGCACTCGAGGACCAGCACTGCTGGATCCCAGAACAACAGCAACATTCACATGAGGGTCTCAGCATGAACTGGACAGGTCCATGACCCGGAGTGGGACTGTAACTCAGATACAATGACCTCATGAAGCACAGGGGAGAACGCCTGTTCTCAGGCAAAACAAGCCACTTACAGCACTAAGTAGAAACTGGCCGTGTGTATCATCTGAAAATAGTTTTAAATTCATCAAAATAGTTGTCATACTTAAAAAGTATTCCCAGGAGCATGCTTTATTTTTTAAGATAGACAAAAGAAGTTTGCAGAAAGTTGCAGAAGCAGGACAGCTTGAATGTGCTCTAAAGCTTTTAACTAGCTCATGTCTTTTATTTCATGTGCACAAATGTATGGACAGAGGCTGCTACACCCTGTCTCTTTGTTTATTGAATCTTTATGCTAAGCTGTTTGCCTCCCAGCTCCACCTTAAAATTGTACCTATGTTATTATATAGAGTAAATTAGTCAACTCACATTTTTTCGGGTTATCTGGACTTCTGTACCAAGAATCCTTTGTGGTATTTAAGCATCTGTCATTTGACTTGAAAAAGTACTGAGCTGCAGGAGGGCTGTACTTACCTGAGCTGAGACAGGTGTGTACCATGTGGTAGGAATTCCGCTAGCACAGGTACGACCATGAAAAACCTGATAATTACTGCCATCTTTATCCCAGGTAAGTATAACTGTGGCTCAGCAATTCTGAGTATGAGCGTTGCTCCGTCACCAGAGCACAGAGACTTGTCCAGGACAACGGGAATGGCTTTCAGGAGCTGTGCTTTCGCTGTCAAGCTGCTGTGATACAGCGGTTTATAAGCCTTTAACTGGTGTGATTTTAGCTTTAATGAGCACATGAGGACAGAGGTATGTTGAAAATTGGTACTCTGTGCCAGTAAAACATTAAAAAGAAGCTCCTGGCAGCCCTTATCTTTGAAAGTCTTCGTCATTGCACCACTTGTTGCTGTGCATTTTTTTTCAAGTGTAATTCCCTCACAGAGAAATATTGTGGGTGGCAGTCTTTGCTGTATTTTCACTAAGCATTTATATCCGCCATTAGAGCCCCTATTTAGCAGCTGAGATAAACAGCAGTTTTTAATGCCTATTTTTGTTTCCCCAGTGGATCAGATCACAGTTCCATGAGGTTAAGAGGCCAGAGAATTTGCTCAACCCGCAGAGGATCATATAATCATTCAGCTGCTGCAAAACCATGAAAATCACCTAAACAGGCTTTACAAGGTTTTTACAACCAATCAGTGATACACATTACTCTGTAATAATGAGCACTTTTCATCACTCTCAACATTGAGGGGAATGCACTGATGCTGTACCATCTGGGGAAAATCACCCCAGGGCTTTCCCTCTTATGACCTCTCCATGCAATCCGTTAAACATCCTGTCTACACATGAAGAGCAGAGGTGGTGCCCAAACTGAGCTGAAGCTGTGTTACAAGCTACCCACCGGAGAGGTTTGGGTCATCCAGACAGGAAATGAAAGGGAAAATGGTTATAAAACGGGCTGTTCATGACTCATCAAGAGACCTGGCACTCAGAAAAGAACAGCCTGAAGCTCGTCCCGCAGCTTGTCCCAGCCTGAATTGTTTTGCCATAACTTTAAGCCAGTCATAAGTTACAATGTTTATGTGTGAAATGTTATTCATAACAGACGTAGCGCTGTCAAGATGCTATTATGTCACAGTGTTTTGCAGCCTTATTACATTTGACAGTGTAAGGCTGGAAATACTAATATGGCTGGAGTACTAATAGTGTTGTTATGCATTTTTTGTTGTTGCTGTTTGTTTGCTTTGTTGTAACTTTACTGTTATATTGGTGGATGTTCACGTATAGCATTGTAAGTCACATATTGTAGCACCAGTTGAATGAATATGAGCACAGCTCTACACTGACTGTCCTGTACATACAGAACAGTACGCAGCTTTCTGTAGCAGTTGTCCATGGATTGTTTTTGAGCTGAGATGAAGCAGGTGTTTATGAAGATGTCCAGAAAAGTAGAAAAACAAGTAAAATCCACTGACATACTGTAATTGAATTTAAAATGCAATTAAATTATGAGTCCACTGGACTTTGGTTTTATGTGTTTTGGCAATGAAGCAGGTGGATGTAAACTAACTAGACGAGACGTGTGTTGATTTCAGGTCAAGTGATGCTCTGCTGGTGCTATTTGCTAGCGGATGTGTCATCACTTGGCTCAAGGCCGCTTTTTCTTTTCTTTTTCTTTTTTTCTTTTTTTTTTAAGGAAAACCTCCAGCTGGCCCCGTGTACAGAATTACACCCCAAGATCCAAGCAGTGCAGACTCACGGAAAAGAAAACAGCTGTCAGACAATGAATTACTGTTCCACGATCAGAAAGTACTTTTCTGAGGAGTGCATATACAGTATACAAGCACATGGTACACATACTTGAACCACTTTTCCTATCTAAATCTTTTAGTTTATAATTCCCATTAAGGAAATTAATACTGGATTGACCAAAGTTAACATAAACCCCATAGATTCACGTCACAGTATACAAACATCCAAATGTCCAGTGGTATAGTAAGATGCTGAAGTGCTTGGGAAAAACTTGATTTTTCAAAAATGCTGTTCTGATGAGAGCACTAAAAGGTTTGTGCGACTCACTTTGGCAGCAGTGTGGCTTTGCAATGCAAACAGTGCACATCCTTTGACTGACCTCTGTGAACTGAGCTGGCGGCTCTCTACCCTGACCCCAGAACCTGCAGATCTCAATGCAGCCTCAGTCTCACATAGCTGTAAGCGGCTGAAGTTCAACAGCCTTACAGCACACAAGAGGCTCTTAGAGGAGCTCAGCTGAAGGATTCAAAGCTTATATGCTATGTGTATATTGGAGTTAAACAAATCAGAATATATCCATAAAGATTACTTATTGAATCCTATTGAAATGTGACATCTTGAACAAATGATCTGATATGTTATCTTATTTCAATACAGACACTAACACAATATTTGCTTTCTCTTAAGATGAAAAGATGGATGATAGCCCTCTTTTCACAGCGAACATTTTGACTTATTATAGATGTAAAAGCACATATGTTACTGATAATATTATTAATGTTTCTTTTCTAATCAATGACAATTGCATATGTACCAATAGTAGCTGAACAATGAACCTTTTCATCTACAATCCAACCATCCACACTCACATTCACACCAAGGGTCTGAGTGAAGCAATGAGGTGAACAGAAATGCCATATTTCCATTATGAGTTTTACATTTTCTGAGGTTAAATACACGTTAAATAATTTTCATTTTCTTTCGCAGATTTTCACAAAATAAAAAGTTAGTGTGCTACAATTATGGATGTTTCATATTTCATGCATTCACATTTCTCTGCTTGAAGATTAAAGCATGTTTAGTCTAGCTTGGCACAAAGTTATAATGTGAAATACAGGGGGAACCACCTGGTTAAATACATTGCAGTCTTAGATAAGTCAAGAAAAACACGGTCAGTGTTAGACGTGCAGTCGTTGACAGGCAGACAGGCAAAAAAAAAAAAGCCCAACACAGTACAAGAAAGTACAAAGACAGACAGGCAAAGGCAAAAGCCAAAAACACACAACCACCCAGACAAATAAAGGCTGGAGGGCTGAGGAGGCACAACAGACAATCTGCCAAGTGAAACAGGCTGGTATATATACTTGTGAATAATTAGAGGAATAACTTGCAGGTGAGACTGAGGAGAGGGGGAAACATGGGTGATGGGAGAGCCAAGGACATAGGCTGCTGCAGGGCAAAGCATGAAGGAGTGGCAGGGTCTGAATGACAGCGTGGTTACTCTGATGAAGCCCTCTGAATAGAAGAAGGAACATCTTGAGAACTAAAAGCACATCCAGTTGCTACTGAGCAGAACCTTTGGGATGACAGAGAGGTTACTAACTTGTGTAGAACAAGTCATTATATTCACATTTGTAACACTTCTATTTACTCTGTAGACACACAATAATTAGGTCAAACTGTTTCTTTTAGTACTTCAAGCATGTGTGTTCTTTAGTTTTAAGTATCATGGTGAGACTAAAAGCTATGTAGCATCTGTGTGTGTTCTTGTCCTTTGTGTGTGTAGTTCCACATTAATAATCAAATCATCTCTCACCAACTCCTACCAGGGAGTTCTCCTTGCATTGGAAACTAATCACGTTTCTTTTTATCTGTATAGTTGATGCTTATATGGATCATTATGTTGGGGAGGCATGGCCTCATCTCACTTTGGTCTGCACCAGTCTAATCTAAAACAAACGAGAAGCGTTACTCCTTTCACAAAGACTCTTCTGTGAAATTACCTGGCTTTTATAACAGCTCTACCATCTGGATCCTATCACCTCAGCCAAGGATGAGTCAGCCTAAAATTGTTTCTTTTGTCTGTGAGAGAAGAATATTGTGTTTTACCCAGCACAGGTTATGCTTGTTACAGGGGACAGCTTAAACATAACCTTAAATGGCTTGGATTCATCCATTCAGTTATATTGTAAAATGTGTCCTGTTGTAAATGTAAAGTTATTCTCATGCTATTTTCATATTGACACCAGAAATTAAATTGCAGTTCTGTAGTATACAGTACATCGTGGAGGGCCAGATAATAAACAGCCTGGGTGGCTTTTAGGGACAAGAATGAATTTGATTACAATTTTTTTAAAGCCTAAAATATCTTTAAAATTGGCAACATGGCTGGTTAAGGACAATATGGCTTGGTTTATCTCAGTATTTGCGAATTTGCAGTCAAGTGTGTAAATATAGAGCTTTAAGGCTACTATTAGTGGTCCAAAGAATGCATTCATATAAAGCAGCTGGTATATTCAAAGCATTGGCTTGAACCAGAGCCAGTTATGTCATCTGTTTAGAGGGAAAGACAGTTACACAGGGGGGGTCAAAGAGCCACAGCAACAGCCATGATGATACATGACAGCCAGCCGGAAAGGCTTTTCTTGGCTTGTTGTTAAGTGCCAAAAGAAACCATGAAAGAATAAATAATGGCATTAAAATTGAATATAATATGTTGAGATACCCATTTTATATTACAGCTCTGCCATCTTCTGCTGAACCATGACAATGATCAGAGCCATTTCGGTTCAAACTGACGGCTTTGAATGACGCTTTTAGCCACTCTAGCATTGTGACTCTATAAGCGGAGTGTCTGTCTGTTCACTCAGCAATTTGTCTAGTCTGAAATATCTCTACAGCTGTTTGATTTGTTGCTTTTCTGTTTTGTACAGACATTGGTGGTTATTCAACATTGATTCAACTAGCTTGAGCAAATCTCTGATCTCTCACACATTTGACATTTGAGGTTTACGTGCTGGTTCACATGTTGGTTAAAGTGTGATCCAAATTGTGTTGCTGTAAGGTCAACACAGAGACACTAAATGTTCCAAAGAGTTGATGAGAATAACAGAGGTGTTTGATCATTTTATGTGGGTTTTTTACTACTTGTGAAAATGTCTCGTAACAGATCTAGATCTTCTGCCTCCTGGAGGCTTCCACTATTCAGTTTTTCTCTTTTCTCTTTCTAGTTTTTTGTTCCCTTTCTCTCACCTTATTTATGTTTATTTTCTCCTGTATGTGTGAATAGTGTGCCTTGCCCTTTGTGCATTTGTATCTGTCCTCTGTTTCTGTTCTCCATGGAGATCAGTCTCAAGGCCCATATTGAAGACTCAGATCTCAACAATGCCATTGTCATTTTGTTTAGTTATTGTGGTCTCAAGGTTTACAAGTACAGCTCTACAGAACTGCTATAGCATGTCCTAATCTCTTAGTCTTAGCCTTGCTTTCACCATCATTCACTGTGAGGTGTCTACATGGACTCTGGAAGATTTCAGGTTATTCTTAAATTAGTGTATATGCTTCATTCAAGCACTTGCAATAGTCTTAATTCTGCAAACAAAGAAAGACATTCAGCTCCTTGAAAGCAGCACACTTCCTCACACCACAAATCCACCACGCAGGATCTGTACAGGATCAGTTTTGTTTTAGCTCACCATTGACTTAGGATGTGAAACTGTCTATATGAGACTAATGAGAATCCGAAGGATACATTTCAATCACATGAGCTTGCACACTCTTCAAATATAATCAGATATAAAAACCTGACTCTGGTTTTGAACATTCTACCCTCCCATTTCTCTCTGTCCCCAATTGTATTTCAGACAAACACACAAGCACGTCATGCACAGATGCACACCCAGCCATACATAACCACAGTGTATTGTGCTGATTTGGGTGTAATGTTGTTTACTCTGGCAGTGGGACAGAGAGCTTTTACTTACTCACTTGTCAACAGTTGTTAACATAGACCGCCTTATACACATGCAGGCATGATATGAGAGACCAGTGAGGAAACCACCTGCTCTCATTGCTCGACATGGCTGAAATAGAGTAATGTGCCTGACAAAAGGCAGGATTAGTAACCGCATTGCTGTGAATTATATTTTGTATTTGGAAGTTCATCAATAGTTATTAATTTTTCACTGACTTGTCATGAAAACACTTAATATTAGGATGTATTCCAAATGCCCTGTTGACACTGGTGTCACTGCCAAGACAAAAACTCAACCACAGTGTGAAACTGTTCCTCAGCCTTTAGAGTTTCCAGTTAATCCTCACACGTTCGGCTCTGACCTCTGTGTTTCATCCCTGTCACATACCGAAGTTGTCACAACTCAGAAACTCTGGTCAAGCAGTTTGAATGCTTTGAATGTTTTCAGCGTGTTTCTCTTTCCCAGTTTCCTCAAATATGTGACACTGTCACATCCAATTTGCAAATAGGATTATTAGAAAAACAATTTTAACTAAATTAGTATGGGTGGGGTGTAAAACAGTTTAACTTATCATATGTGTATTAAGCTAGATCTTCCTCTCGCTCTCTTTCTCTGCCCCAGTTGCTCAGTGGGACAGGACACTCATCTGTCCTGCAGGTTATGAGGCTTATATAAGATAAACCTGCTAACCTCAATGACACTAATCTCTGAGACAAGAGGATCACCTTCCTTCTCTGCACTCCCTCACCTTTTCTCCACACAACTGGCTCTTTTATGATACGGTAGTCTTTGTGTCTACGTTCCCTCCCTCTTTTTCCTTTTCCACCCCGTTACTCACACCCTACCGCCAGCCCCCAACCTCATCCAGCATCCATGAATCACAATCCATTCAGTCATTTCAGCGAGGTATTTCCTCTCAGTAATGATACTGTCAGCTGAAGTGTACCACAGGAGTCGATAAATCTTCAAACATTAGCAACAGCAGCCATCAACTCCCCCACTGACACCTCCTGCTGACCTGTACGTGTGCGAGTGTCTTATTGTGTCTGGTTTCTGTTGTGTTTCCCCTCAATGGTGCAGGTCAAATTGGTGTAACATACCAACAGTTTTCTTGCATTACCTTTTGTTTGACTCACTTTTTGCTACAGGTACTGTCCCACTTTGGCCTTGCTATATATTTTCTAGAAAACAGTATGTTGTCATAAGCCTTCACCCAAGCTTTCTCTGAAAGGAACTTTTTATATGATATATAATATTACTGTATAGTAATGAATATTACAACAAACTAATTATATTGAATATATGTTAATTACAAACTACAGCTGTATAAAAGAAACTTCACAGATGAGAAGGTAAACTTTCTGAAAAGTCATTCGAAACATAACTTAGAAAATAATAGGAAATTCTGAGTCATTTAAAGCTGCATGTCTGTTTTGGTTTGACTGCTAGAGAGACGCAAAATGAACACATTTCAGTATTATTACATTATAAATTTGTTGGAAGTAGCAGGTTAGGTTAGCAAAATGCTGGATACTGCATATGGATAAGCAGCGCACACAGAGCAACATTAGCATTTTCTTGTATTCGTGTTTTCAGTATATAGGTGAATGCACATGTAATATTCACTCTCATTTGAGCTCTGTTTTTGGTCTCAACCAACTTCTAAAAAAAACGTAAACTGAAAGGTGCTGAAATGCTCAATAGGGCTGAGGGAGTTGCAACTGACACATTATTCACACTGATGTGACCCTTTGTTTATTATTGATTTGTGCAGCCTTAGTTTTTTTCCTAACAATTATATTATTTTGTTTTTAGTTGTTTTGATTCCAAAGTCTATCATTAAAATAGTCAAGAAGGTGACCGCTACAGTGGATTTAAGGATGAAATGAGGCCAGGACTGATAGATGAGAGGCAATGACCTACACTGACGTGTTGTTTTTTTTTAAATAACAGTTTAAAGCAATTGTGTGAAACAGTCATTAAATAGATATTGATGACAAATTCTCATTTTGCAAAGGGCTAAGCTACTGAAACAGCTTTTTCTACAAAGTAAATCATGCATTTTCATACAGTCCCTATCAGCCATAATGTCAGACAGATTTATGCAGTATACTGTATCAGTGACCTGCAGCTGACTTCTAATCTGTCTCTTGACTTTCACTCTTTCATTCCCTTGACTGAGTGAAAGTTCCCTATGGCAGTTAACATGCATGATCAATGCTTCTTAACTGTTTGCACAAACTCATTCCCCTGGAATTTGTTTACAAGCCTGGCCACATGTGGGGGTTTCTGGTCTCATGCTGTCTGCTCAGTGTTATCCCACACTCCTTGTTGAGTGAGAAAAGGCTGTTGAAATGTTCTTAATATTGAGATCTTGGAGACAAAGTCACATTGTTAATCAAAACAGTACATTAGCCTGGTTGCAGTAGCTCCTCGTCGCCAGCCAGTGGACAGTTAGTTTGGTCAAGCCATTCATAGCAATTATTCCATGCAAAATTTAATCTGGAAAAAATTCTTCACAGCAACAGGGAAGGAAAAAGCGAGGATAAATCCTATGAAGCCACTCTCAAATCCTTGCAGTGGAAAAAAACATTAGAGAACAGCTGAACACTCAGACAAGCAAAGAGCTGGAAGATGAATGACAAGTGTCTAAGATTTTATTCAAAGGTAAAGAGCTACAGTAATTATAAAGACATTAACTTGGCACATACTGCCTAGATTTACTCTAGCTGGCTTTAGCTGTCGCCCTCTGCCAGTTACAGTCTTTCACAACTCAACTCTTTCAACTTTTAAATGAAAGCTCTCTCAAATTAAGATTCTATTTCATCTGATGCTGCGTCTCAAATTAAGGGAGCTGAGATTTAGGCTCTTTGGCGCCATTGTTACATCAATCTTACTTCTTTAGAGCGACCCCCAAATGAGAACGGTTCTTAAGAAGGGATTAGGTAAAGTTATGCTTGAAATGAAGAGTGAGAGTAGGATTACCAGCAGGTATGAGACAGTGATAGTAAGCATGTAAGTAGTCCCCCTGGCTGCTGGTTTAAGGTGATGGACTTGATGTTGTATACTTTACCAAAACTTTGATGCCATATATTTGTAAGGTTTTACATTCTATGTATCTCTCATGCATTGAAACAAAGTATTTATTTTATTGGTTTGTGCCTCACCCAATTAGCCAGATTCATCTTCCCGTGTCAGGGCTGTGTAGTAGTAGTAATGTGAATATTATTGAATGTGATAGGTTCATGAATTTTCAAAACTGATACTGAAACTCAATAGCCCAGTGCCTATTTGTAAACTAAACCTGTTTTTGGTTAATGGATTTTTACTTTGCGACAAGGAGATCATCACATGGATTTCAATGTGAGAAATGGAGAGAAATACAGTTAAAGATAATATGGGCTTCATTGGTTTCCACTCTCTCAGTGCTCATTGGTAAAAAAAATGTGAACCTATCTTACATTTGGGCAGTTTGAGGTCAGGATTGACAAAAGAATCCTGAATAATAAAAGTTATATAAAAATGAAATATGATATTGACCTAACCAATAGAATGTACACAAGTGTGTATGTGTCTACCTGTATTATTGTTTAGCCTCAAGCTGTCAGTTGTTCCTTTAATGGCTCAGGTTAATTAGCTGTAAATGCGCTTAAGTGAAAGCGATAATATCTTTATCATGTCTGCTATATATATCACTGTGACATCCAGCGAATCTCACAGACACATTTTCTTCTCCTTATCAGTACGTATCTAGGACAGTTTGTCATGTGACACATGTGACAGTCAGCACTGTTGTGGCTTGTTTTATTTCAGCTTGACAACTATGAGACAGTTGGACTGTGGTCTCTGCTGACCTTGGCGCTGATTGTCACTGCACTGCTGCTGGTGCATGGAGGGTGGGTGGGGGTGGAGAATTTGATGAGCTTGCAAAGATATTCATTGTACAAAAGCGTTAAAGTCTGTTTTTTGGGTGGATGCAAATCCCTCACATTCAACAACAGCTCTTTCTGGCAGCAGCAGGCCAGTTCTGGACGGGTTTCTGGCTGGGCCTGTTGGGCCCGGCAGGCCATGGCTGGGATTTGCCTCTGTGAGAGGGGAACCCATATGAATAACTAGCATAAGTGCAAAAATGCACTAGTTTTCCTTTAAAAAAAGGAATCTCAAGTTAAAAGAGAGCAGCTTTTTATGTTTGGCAGAAGTTTTCTGTCTGGACCAAACTAGTGCAGTAAAACTGATTTAGACTCTGATGAATAATGGGAGACATTACAAATCTGGTTTTAAGACATTTTATTGACGAAAACACTTTTAACCTTTTGACCCACTGGACACATAACATAATATAGCAAAAAAGCTATTGAGAACATATCCTTTGAAGCCCAATCACAGATTCAAAAGCACTGCAACATTTGCAGCGTCTGATACATTTATAAAAATAACAATCATTAAAAATATACATACAAGACGAGGATCTTTTTCTTTCTTTTTCGAACCATGATTTGTAAAAGACTGCATGAACAAAAACAGATATTGGAGACAACGCATACAAGACAATCCAGTAACCCACAATCTCAACCGATAGGCACAATCACTAACTGACAGGCAGACTGGAGCTAACTAGCTAGTCAGCTGTTAGGACTTCACCGAGTATAAAATGACAATACGTTGCCTGCACAATCCAAGGGCCGCTGACGTGGACAGTCATCGAAAAAGAAGAAAAAACTGAACAGATCAGTTACGTATTATCAGAATTATGCAACAGAGAGGACGAAAAAAAAAAAAAAGCTTTTTCTGTGAGAGAATTTCTCTTTTTTTAAAATATTGAGATGATGCTGGTCATAGGGCCCAACCTCAAAAGCTTAAAATCACCAATCAGGCTGCAGTAAAGTTCGCAAGGATTAATTGTGTTGGTAAAGCGGAAGCATGTGATCATATATACATACAGTTATTTAACATGTGTGTGGAATGAAGCCTTAAACCATTAATAAGCATCGATAAAAGCAACCTTACAAATGAAACATGAGTTGCAACTTTGAAGTCTCTGGTGTGAGAGCATGCAATCGTCTTCAGTTTCCACTCAGTTTAACAACAATCAGATGATTTAAACAGAGAGCAAATGCTCAAATCAGAAGGTTTTGGTCTCCCTGAAAAAAGAGAGAACCTGCAGCACTCTCCATTAAGTTGTAATCTGGCCTTAACAGAGACACGTTGTACAGTAAAGCATGGTAGCCCTAGAGAGATAAACCCCATCACCAGCTGCACCCATCTCTCCAGACTGACTCACTCTCCCTCCTGCCTTCTAACCAGAACATTTCTCTTGCTTTCTTTACTCTCCTCTAGTTCTCTTCCCCCTGATGTCTCCTCTATCAACACACCATCTACATCAACAAATGGCCTCATTAAACTTTAGGACTATCAGAGGGGCCACCAAAATGTTTGGCACGTTTTCTGAACCCTGAAGAGAGCATCTGCAGACCCAACCCCAGTTAAGTTCAAGCCCTTCAGCAGCAGCTGAGGAATTCCCTGCCAGGGTGCTACAGCAAATAGTGTCTCATCATCTGAGGTCTCTCTGCAAATATCCTTCAACTGTAGGAGGAAGCATAGGCAACACACAGAGTGCCTCTGAGCGAAGTATTTCCTCTCCCCCCTTTCTCTTTCCTCTCTCTGTCTGTTATCTACTTCTTCTGAAGTAGATACGTATTTTTTTTCTCAGATGAGAAAAAAAGAAGCACCACTGTACAAAATATACAAGAAATATTGTGTTTGGGTTTTGTTTGTTGCTGATGATCTGAAATGCTTGCCACTCTTTGTCATAAGAGCTACACAATAGCACTACCAATTAGGAATTAGGAGAAGATAAAAGTGGGTGTTTCAAAATATCCACATGAAAAATCGAACCTTACAACAACCCGTCGATCACGCATTTGACTGCTACTTTACCACACTTATGCATGGTGCTCTTTGGCATCCAAACATATACAAATACTCACTGTGCATGATTTCACATGTACATTCACCTCACCGCCTCTAGGGTGCAACTGTCCTGTGTGCCTGACTATAAACACAGTGGGGTTAATTCACAAAAAATCATATGGCCTGCTCATTGTTTTCTCTGCCTGCTGAGAGGCAATAGGCACTTATCAACACACATTATGTTCACATATACAAATAGACATAGCTTCATAATTTGTTTTTTTTGTTTTGTTTTTTTTGTTTTGTTTTTTTTGCCCCCATCAAAATTGGGTTAAAATGTTAGAAAAAAATATCTTTGGTCTGTAAACAGCCATATCCAAATGCAGAGATGCCGGTTTGTTATCCAAACTCATTTAACATCTCACCTCAGTTTAGCTGATGTAAAGTGGAGTCTAGGGTGATCGTGTTGGAGCCCTACACACTACTCTGATTTCACCCAGAGTGTGTGAGTGTATGTGTGTGCGAGGGCACTGAGAAACACACCCCTGAAGGCTGGGCCACAGTAGCTGTCAACTTCAGGACACTGATGCAGCCGTTCGTTCTGCTGTAGGAACATGCTGGCTCGTCCGTTCTTGACAGATTCAATCAGTCTCAATGACAGTTCTGCTGCACGCACCCAAGGCCGTCACGTATTTGCATTTAACCATTATTTCCAAGTTACCCAATTTAGACTTCTCCTAACCAAGTGGGCCCGGACAGGATGTGGTGACGGCATTTCGAGAAATGTGAGATTTTCACATTGAGATACTTGAGCTGTTCTTTTTTTTAGCATTCATACTCAATGTATGAGCAAAACACAAGCTTTGATGCAAAACATTAAAAAGAAGACTCCTTTTACTGTCAGCTGTTAAACACCGGGCAGGTCTGAAGAGGCATCTCTGCCGTTCACTCCTGTTTTTAACAAATCACACTCTCTCCCTCCTCCTTTGCTCCGGGCTGTCTCAGTTACAGGGCAGCCAAGTGGAGTACGCAGGCTGCTGGCAAGCAAACACCGGCTGAACCTGCGCTATGTAGTAGTTACTGAAGTTGCCATCTGCCACATATGGAGCAGGCTGGTAGTAACATGTAACATTAGCCACATTAGGGATGATGTTCTGCTCTGCAAGCACTCGCACTGCCAGCATGGCTATGAGCCCTAAGGTCTGCCGCCTCTCGTGTCCCATCAGACACACCGTACTCTCGTTGACCACCCCGTGGAGGGTCATCAGGTAGTCATACTTGCGGTCCTCCAGTCCCACAAAATGATTCTGAAGGTAGGACTCCAGCTTGCGCTGCTGCTCACCGATGTCAGGGAAGTCAATGAAGAAGCGTGAGCACATGTAACGCTGTAGGGACTTCATCTCTGACTCTGAGGCAGCCCGGAAGCCCCTCACCAGCAGGTGACAGTACTTGAGCAGTCCCCCACCTCGGATCTCCTCTGGGTTTCGAGTGCAGATGATTTTGTGACGTAGGTGGTCCAAGGCCTCACTGAAGTCCCCATACACACTCTCACCCACGATGGTGGGGTGGAAGGTCTCGGTCATTGGGTTCTCTGAGCACTCATAGAACAGCAGAAGGGAGTCCAGTTTGATCTGAAAGGAGTCTACACTGAACTCGAACTGCCGCCGAAGGGAGTCCACGAACTTCAGCTCCACATTTTTTCCTCGGTTGTTAGAGAGGGAGATGAGACTCCAGCGGTCTGAATCATTACACACCTTCACCATCTTCTGCACATAGGCTTCCTACATGTGTGTGTGAATGAGGGAGGGAGAGAGAGAGGGAGAGGGAGAGAGGGAGGGGGGATAAGGAGCGTAAACATTAACCATACAGCTTTAAAAATACAATCATTACTAGAACAAAGTCATGCACATGCACATTTAGGCCTAATGTTGCAAAATGTAACTAGATTTTTTATTTTAGAACCATTTTCAATATGCATAAGTGATAGCTGCATGTCTGTGTTTGTTGTGTTAGCTATGCCGCTGACCCCAATAATAAATAGCATAGAATGTACTTAGATATGAGATCTATGCGGCTGAGCTCAGGATCCCTTCCAAATTGGTTTAGCTCAATCCTCTTAACTACAGAAAACTAACATTTTACTAACACTAAACTAATCTAATTGCACTTAAGCTGCGTGTAATAGCTGTTGGCACAAAAGCAATTAGGTCTCACATACTAAGATATCTAAAAGTAAACAGTGAAGCACAAAAAAGAACTGGTGCGCAGAGCTGTTAGGGTGAATGTACCTTTAACGTTAACGGGGTTATTTTCTCTTTATTCACACAGTCGGGTAAAAAGTCCAGGAGACAGTCCAAAACTATGTCCTTCACAGTCTGGAAATCACTTTCACCTTTCATATCTGCGCAAAATATAAGATCAAGGTCCTTATAGCCCAGTCCGCTATCCTCGTGCAGAATGTGGCTGGCCGCAGAGCCGTTTAACCGAACGTCCCGGACGTGGATCTGCTTGTCCTCCATCCGACTCCGCACCACTTTAACGATCTGTCGAGGCTGCATCTCCAGAGTGGGGAAGTTTCCCCGGCCGTGGATCGGGATGGTCTCCGTCAGGATGGCGTCCAGCCGCTGCACTTGCTCCCAGCTGAGGACGCTAACGTTGCTGCCTTCTGTTTCAGACATGCAGCTGTTAGTGGAGACGCTGTCGTCCTCTGACATGATGCAAGTTAAGTCCTCGGCGAGTTGAAAGAAACGAGAATTAAATCGTTTTCTAAAACAGAAACAAATCAGCGGCCGCGTCTTCACGCACAAATTCTCTACAGGTGGCTGACTCTAACTTCATTCGCATTAGGATCCTCGCTTCTGAGTCCGAATTCACTGTAAACATGTGAATATAAAATTCAAATGGAAAAAAAAAATTAAAATAAAACAAGAAGATTAGGTTGAGGCTGTGCGTTAGTTTGCGCAATAGCCCTGTGTTTGGAACTCTAGTGGCGCAGCATTCGAGCTGGTGCTTGTGTTGAGGAAGAAGTGCGAGTCAACAGAAGCGTTTAGAAAAGCGAGTTCTAACTTTCTCTCCTCTTTTGCTTCCTTCTCTTTTAAAACATTTGCCCCGGTGCCGCTGTCAATGCGTCCGAGCGCAGCGCATCACAGTCTTTGAAGGTCGCTGATGATCCAGAAGAGGGTTTGCTTTCCGGCTGTGACTCCATCGCCCAAAGGCACGCCTATGATTTTATGAATTTGCATGAATAAGCTGCTCCTCAAGTCGCACTTTGGCACAATCCGTAGATCAACCCCACACAGGAATCTTGTGGATTTTTACGCACAGCTCCCACATAGCCTATTTTTAATTTCTCCCCCAGTTGCCGACGAATAATTCCATTTAATGCAACATGTATGTGCTCAGGAAATCCAGCTCGCTTTCCCCAACATCGTCTAGTTCAACATATTTTCCCACTTGTGGAGAAGTTAACCGTTACCTGCCCAGTGGACACGCACTGTGCTTCTGCAAGAGTCATAGACTAGTAATAGCCTAAAGATGACAGCTGCGCTTCACCCCGCCCCCTCTGCCACTCTGCTGCTCACAGTGATCACAGACGACTTTACTTCATGAACCAGATCTGTCTTTAAGATACTTTTACAATGCTTTTCAGCTGGAGGCATTGAAGTGCTCGGTTACATATAACGAAATTATTCAATTTGTTGGCTCAAATTTTTGTTAAATTCGCTTAAATGTACTGTGTACTGTGGTTCTGAACATCATTCCACAGCCAAACTGATCTAAGGTAAAAGTATTTAGTAAGTATTTTCTAATCTGCAGATGCAGTGGGTGCTTATCCACATACAGAACTTGACGTTGCCATTCTGCCCCCTGTTGGCCAGTTTTGAATCTTGAATAAAGTGCTACTGTGCCTGTAGTGTCATAGTAAAGCTCTGTGATATACATTAAATTGTAATATCTCTAAAATGCATTTAGCAAATATGACAGTTTGTTGTCCACAGGCCATGAACTAAGGCTGCAGTTTGCCCTCGGTATTGTAAAAACAAATGTTACACACGTCTTAAACATACACATGAAATCATAAAAGTCTTCTTAAGGTATTTGTACTTTCTTAAATACTAAGGTACTCTTATTTCTCTTCTTCTCACAGGAGTCCATTCAAATTAGATATTCTTGTCTTTTCCAAGATCCAGACAGATCAAGTCTCCGGTTCAGGCAACATGTCAGGGGTCAGGTGGAAGAGGAAGTGAGGACCGAGACCCATAGGGGTCAGAGACATCAGCGGCCATGTCAGGGTGGGACAGCTGTCACGGACGCTCCATTAGGCAGCGTAAAGCCCTGCGTCACTACAGTCACTCAGACCTGTAAACCCTGATTATCCCATTTACTCCATTGCAATGTCTTAACTCTGAGGCCCACACAGGAGGTGTGTCTGCACAGTGTTAGCCCTCTCTGCAGGACTGGACACACACATACCTTTAGTTATGTTATCATATACAGTTACATTGTGCCTGTTTCACAGTGTATACAGTAATAAAGTCACCTCATAAATCTCCAGCAATGAAAAATTAAGAGTTGGTTTTAATTGTGTAGTAGTAA
Organism: Helostoma temminkii; assembly: GCA_900302695.1. Taxonomy (NCBI): domain Eukaryota; kingdom Metazoa; phylum Chordata; class Actinopteri; order Anabantiformes; family Helostomatidae; genus Helostoma; species Helostoma temminkii. The sequence goes on from OMLM01001324.1 coordinate 71,845, forward strand.
TAGTTTAAGAGAATGAGCTGACAGTTTATTTTTACATTATGACTTTTGTTTTCATATTTTGCTCTGGCATGTGTCAGACAGGTTGATTGCAGGTCTCTGAAATTGAATCCTACATCTGGAAATGTGCATGGAACTATTAGATCGTTACAATGGACCAAGAGCAGCCTCCTCGATGTGTTTCCCAGGTGTAGAGTGATGGTTGCTGTGCACTGGGTTGAGTTTTTTTCTATAGGTCAGGACTGTCTGCTGGGGTGGATCAACGAATCTTGTGGCTCTGATCACTTAACATACCCCAGTATCTAATACTGACAGCACTGTTTCTTGTTGACAATAGGCCTATATGTCTGTACAAACAGAGGTGTATAAAATACACAAACTCAATATACAAGTAAAAGTACAAGTGTTTGTCTAGAAAAATACTCCATTATAAGTAGAAGTACCCAATTATTTTTCTACTCAAGTACTAAAGCAGATATATTTTTTTAACTACATACATTAAAACTACACCACTGAGAAATTTAGTTTACAATAATAAAAAAAAAATACATTCAAACCTACCTTCATACCTTCAAAAACCTATTAACTAATACTGTTAAAATGAATGTAATCAAATATCAACACACAGTCTGATGTCTGATGATAATGCTAATATAGCTAGCTAGTCAATATGAAATA